>OZ014521.1:36013657-36117557 GCA_963966055.1 Lathyrus aphaca | reverse complement strand
TGGTTGATTGTAATATTCAAGATGGTGCTTCTAATGAATTGGTGATTGTTGAAGAAGAGAAGTGAGCACCTTATTTATATGCTAATTTTCTATTGTAGGCCCAACAAACTTGGTTGCTTCTGGGAGATACCTTTTGGTGATAATTGAGTTGAATATGATAGCACTCGTGGAAAAAGTGCTTCTAATTAGCCAATTTATTAGTAAGTAATTGAGTTGAATATTGTGGTTATGTGCAACTGTGTATCCTCGCCGAAAATTGTGCGAATTAGTATAGATCAATTTCAAATGTTGATTTCTAACATAAGCTTTGTGTGTGTTAGGGTTAGAGATTGAGATTTCGTTTATAGACAAAACATTCAAATATCTATCACTTATATCATACTTTGTGGATTATTTTTGTTAATAATTAAAATACAATAATAACTTCAAACGTCTAAATCTTAATACACATTTTCATAATCTTTTGTCAAATTTTTATCAGAATAACATATTTTTCAGTCAATAATATTCTATATATTCATGTTTTTAGAAAATTTTCCAAAATACCACGTTTCAATAAAAAAAAACGTAGGGGGCGTCATAAGCAACTCAACCTCTATATATTTTATAAGGGGGACGTCATCAACAACTCAACCCCTATATATTTTATAAGGGATACGCCTTTGGAAATTGAGTCACCCTTTAAAATATAAGGGGGTGCCATTGGCAATAGAGTCGCCATTTTGAACGATTTTTTTAATTCTTTATATATATTTGATATTTTTGAATAATGAAAAAAACAAAATTAATTTTATTTACTAATAAGTAGGTTACATTGAGGTAAATAATACATTAATTTCTACGACTAGATCGTCTGATTCGTCTGCCGGTTCTGCATCCTCGCGGATGTATGTTTCTTTGTGGTCGTCGAGGCAGAGGTGGTGGTGGTTGCACGAGAGGTGTTACGTAGGAAACCGTTGCTGATGGTTGAGTCGGGTCGCCGTTAAGAACCTCCAATACGTAAGACCATGATAATGAGTCCAAATCAGTAAACTCGTTTAGATCAAAGGGGATGCACGTGCCTTCATAGTTTTGACGGGTTGGTTGGGATGATTAGGCAAAGTCGGGACGGTAGTCGGGTTGGTTGTACGAGGACATTGGCGTGAAAGATTTTGTGGGTACAAATTGTTGCGGAGCTTGGTACTGTTGGTAGTATGATGGGTTAGATGGTTGGGTTTATTGGTACGACTGAGAGTATAATTGGTTGGGTGGTTGTGTTTGTTGGTATGTTTGGGAGTATGATTGGGAGTATGTTTGGTTTAGTGGTTGGAGTGGGTGGATTGGTAGGGTGTTTGTTCGTTGAATTGTGGGTGTGTGAGAGAAATGAGAGGTTGTATTTGAGTGTAAGTGGGTTATTGGGATGGTTCTTGGTTATCCGATGTCGATGCTCGTTGGCGTGGGTCAACCAAATATCTTGGATCATACAAGATTCAATGTTGGAACAAGTTCTAGATAGATTTAGTTATGGTGTTTAAAATATTTGGAACCTTCGAATTTAATATGGATAACAACTTTTTGTTACAAGAAAACATACTAAAAGATAACAACAATTAACACAACATAGAAACATACTAAGAGATAACAACAATTAACAAAATACAAAAACTAAGAGATAACACCAATAACAACGATTTCATCGGCTCCAAACATCAAATCCCTAACGTCGTTGTCATTTTTAATTCGCATCTACTCCCGCTTTATATTTCCATCTTCAAGCGAGAAGTAAGATACAAGTCTTTCTATACTTCTAATTTTTTCTCCATCTGCAATCTCTCCATCTAACCAACAAATCAAATTTCTTTCTAGTTGCTCTAAACTCTGGATGTTCCAAAATAGCATCCTTATCGGAGGTTTGGTTGGTTAAAAAATAACATGCCCGTATCTTTTAAGATACATGCTGAAATCTGCAAAAAAATGTGAAGAAATTAAGAACAAAGAATGAGGAGAGGTGTGAAATATTTTGAAAATGCTTATCCCTATTTATACAAAAAACCTCTCATAATAATAATAATATAAATAATAATAATATATTTTATTATAATATATTGTATAAATTATATTAAAAATTAAAATAAAAATCATTAAATGGGGACTTTATTGCCAATGGTGCCCCCTTATATTTTAAAGGGTGACTTCATTGCCAATGGTGACCCCTATATTTTAAAGGGTGACTCCATTGCCAATGACACCCCCTTATAAAATATATAAGGGCTGGGTTGCTGATGGTGTCCCCGTACGATTGTTTTTATTGAAACATGAGTATTTTGAAAAAAAATTCTAGAAACATGGGTACATTAAATATTACTTGCTGGAAAGTAGGTTATTCTGGTAAAAATTTCCTTTTATGTTGATCGGACTAATATGTTCAAATTATTAAATTTAATTTTAAAAATTTACAGCTGAATATTGGTGTAGGGGTTTGAGATCATTGTCTTGAGTTAGGCGGTTTGACGTCTATAAGTCTAGGCATTATGTTAGACTGAGAGTCTGTGATTTTCGTCTTGCTAATTTGGTCTTGCTTTAGAAAAGGCGATGGAGGATTTTAGATTCTACTAGTTTATGGCGTTAGCTCCTAGTTGCAAGATATGGACCTAGGGTTCTCTTGTCCCTCGTTGGGGTAAGTTGTATGTGTTGATATTGACATCTTCTTGGTGGAAAGGTGTCTCCTTTCTTAAACTAATTTTTGAAGGCAAGTTGTTAAGCATGATATCTTGACATGTTGTGAGACATCTTGTCTCTTATTAACTCTAGCGCACACTCTTTATTTGATTAAATAACTACAACACACACTCACTGATTTGCTTAAGATTATATTTCAAGATTTATTTCACCTCTACGAAATAGAAATTTCATAACACCTATTTTATAATGGTCATAGTATTAACTGTGATAATAGTTTATTTCTGGACGCATTTCTTTTTTGGTGTTTATTAGAGAACATGTCACAACTATCAAATGTAGCAACTTTGGTGAAAAGGTACATAGAGTGAAATGGTTTCAATCCCAACATCAATAATTATCCATATATTGTGATAAAAATGTTATTTCACTTGTATATCACCACAGTTTTTAATTCCAACCGTGATGAATGCTGATATTTAATTTATATATAAGACAAATTATTTATCACTTCAGTGAATAATAAATGTCTCTCTCAAAACAAAATTCTAATAACTCTTTCAATCGTCTCTCTCAAACGAAACCCTAATAACTCTGTCACTCGTCTCTCTTTTATGGAAACTCCAAAACAAAACCATAATAACAAATCTCAGCCAATGGGTATTTACATGTTCTTTTTGTCTATAGTTTTTTTTTCAAAATTTATTTCAATAGCTTGTTTCATGATCTTTGAACTTTCTTTTTTTTTTCTTTTTACATGTAGGTAGATGCTTCTTTCAACAAAGAGGAAGAAGCTAGATTTAGCCTTGCAAAATTGTGTCAAAGATCCAGAATGTCATCCATTCAAAATATACACAAGTTTGCAGGTCTAAATTTATCTTCATCCTTATTTCATTATTGACACGCCATTTTATGAATTGCTATGTTTGTTGTATCGTGTTTGTTGTTTATTTTTTGTTGTTGATGAATGTTTTTTTTTATCAATGTTGTTGTTAATTTTTGTTTAAAAGATGAGTTTATTATATATTATGTCGTTTGAGTGTTTTTCCAATCCCTTATCGAATATATAACTTTTCAAACTGTATTAGAAAATTATGATATGATAGATAAAATTGTATTAGAAAATTAGTACACATTAAATTCTTGACAAATATTCTTCACACTCTTAATTGCATGTTGTTCTTTGACCGTTAGAACTTGGTTTAGTGATTGTAGATCTTCAATCACCCCTCTCTCCACCTCTAATTTTGTTTGAAAACTAAAAAATAGTTTGCAAAAAGAATTAGAGGTGAAGGAAAAGGTTGTTGAAGAACTCAGATCATTAAACTAAGTTCTTACTATTAAAGAACAAAATACGGATAAAGAGTTGAAAAACCCTTGTCAAGCATTGAATGTGTACTTATTCTTCTAATATAGCTTAATTTGTCATAGTATAATGTTTTAGTGCAGATTGGAAGGTTATATGTTTAGTGAGCATTGACGAAATAAGCATTCCACATATTTTATAATAAACTCATGGCTATATACCATAATAGTTGTCTCACACAACCGTTGTTAAATATGTTGCATTTGATATACCACAATAGTTGTTTAAAGTAACCGTTGTGGTAGGTTGCGTGTTACTTGGATACAATCAATGTCGCACGTTCATGATGGAAAACATCATACATTCAATCACACCTTACGTCACAACGGTTGGACTGGCGTGATGGTATCCCTTTTTAACCGTTGTAATATGTGTGCTCCGTAGTACTGTTAACAATAATTTAAATAACAAAATTATAAATGATCATTATGGACAATTGAATAGGTACTGAATGGATTTGTTTTCTAATTAAATACTTATTATCATTTCTCCCCCTTTTGTCACATAAAAAAGAATTAAGAAGAGAAAATAAAAGAAAAAGAATTACAATCATAAATGCATAAGATGCTATCATTATAAGATCAGTTTCCAAGAAATGAAAAAATATCAAGTAACAAGGGTCATTAAGGATTATGCAATGCAATTGTTGGTCGTAAAAATCCCAAGAATCAAGAAAAAGATCTTTATTTCAACGATTAGGATAGCCAAAAGCCATTATAAAAGGAACCAAAACCTAGTTCATTTTCATCTACATCCACTAAAGTTATGTATTCATCAGGTGAGAGCAACAAAATTTTTGTAGTCATAGAAATTACACACAGCTCTACGAGTTTGAGTGTCTAAAACCTTCAGAAACCAGTAGTTTGTGAGTCATATATATTTGGGCATATGCCCTTTACAAAGATTACTTCAGATGAATAACCTGAGTCAAGCATTGGAAAGTTATATAATTAGTGAGTATTGGCGAAATAAGTAATCCACATAATTTATAGTAAACTCAGGGTTATATATCACAATAGTTGTCTAGCACAACCATTGTTAAATATGTTGCATTTAACATACTATAATGGTTGTTTAACGTAATTGTTGTGGTAGGTAGCACACTACATGGATACAATCATGGTTACACGTCCGTGGTGGAAATCATCATATATAATCACATCTTATGTCACAACGGTTGGACCAACTTGATTGTATCCTTTTTCCAACTGTTGTAATATGGGTTTTCCGTAGTAGTGTTTCCTGTTTAGTTCTATCAGAGGTTTACAAAGTTTGCATTTTGGGAAAAGCTTTTTTTTATTCAAATTCAGTTTGGTAAAGTTTATATCAAATATAAATTTGTTTTGAAAAATATTTATTTGGATATCGTTTGAATAAAAGAATTGTATTGATTTTAATGAAGAAGATTTGATCTGTTGTTTATGGGATTCAATTAATTTTTCATCTAAACCTACTGAGATTTTTGGTTGGATTGCTGTTGTTATTTAAGAAGATAGTTCTTCTTGTTTGATGAACATGGTTTTTGAAATCAGGTGCGTGCCATATTTAATTAAGTTTTTGTATTTTCGTTGTAATACTCTATTATTGAGGGTCTTTCTTATTTTAGAAGGATATATTATTTGGTTTGTAATTGTGATTTGAATCATGCCACATATAATATTTTTCTTGCAAATACTTGGGAGAGTGTGAAAGTGAAAGTTAGGGGATCTCAAATTTAGGGGTAGCATAGGTTGAAATTCACGAGTAGTATTAGGAAAGGGGCCATGAACTCAAAGAATTCATATAAGACGATAGTGTACTATTGACTAGTTAAATCAGTGAATTTCCATTAATTGGGATGAAGCCCTCCATGCCATACCCCAAAATTTTCCCTACCTTTTTCCATTTTCAGCTGGCACATGATCCTTAGTTCATCTGCGTGCTCATGCCCTAGTCATCTAGATCGTGCATCTACACATACAATTTTCAAGTAACATAATTGATTTAAAAGTTCTTAGTATTTATACCAATCATTGAATTATAACAATTGACTTAGGGTTTTCACGAGTCACTTATAAATCAAGCTTATGGTACCTTTGTGCCACAGTTGATTAAGGTATGTTCGTTTCTCTTAGGCCTAAGGTTTTGAAACCCTAATCCTTGGTCTATGATTTTTGGTTATGTTGATTGCATCATGGACAATTGATTAGGAAGACATGCTTCAAGTTTGGTCTTAGTCAACAAAAGTCAACCATGGAAGGTTGACCTTTTTGCTGACCAGTCTTTATTGAAATCTTACATGGTTAATTGGTCAAAGGCATTGCAACTCAGATTCAATTGAAAGAAGTCAAATTCAAGTTAAAGACTTAACATTTTAAATTTAACTTTGGAGGTAAAAATTTGTTTCTTAGAATACAAGTCATATTAAAAGTCAAGGATCCATCTTCATCACAAATATCAAACACTTCATCACAAAAGAGTCAAGTCAAAATCTACACAAATTTTACACATTTTGACCTAGAGTTGACTTTGGTCAACTGTTGACCTTTTGGTCAAGCAGTTGACCAATGTCAAACAACATAATCCTAAAATCCTAATAAAACTCTTTTTCCATAATCCTCGTAGGTCTTTAATTCTTGTGCCCAAAATCGCTTCATAGAGGAACCTTGATACATGCCTTGATCAAATCTGAAATTCTGGTTATGCAGATACTCCAATGTCATATCTTAATGTTAAGACAATGATTACTACATTTTAGGAAATAAGGGAAATACAAAGTTGTTGTTTTAAAGTGATGCAACACAATCACCAACAGATGTTGAGACTTCATGTTGGGACATCTCAGTCAAGAACATATAACATAAAACTCTAAATTTCATAATAATAAGAACACATAAATTGTTGGCCCGGTTCAGTGTTAAAAAACCTACATCTAGGGGATACCAATCCAGGATGAAGACTCCACTATGTCGTAGTATTATCACAAAGCTAAACTCCCTCATTAACAACTTTGTCTCCTAAATACTACCTTAACGGACATATTTATCAAAGCTAAAATCCACCATTTATAACTCAGATAAGAGAACCTACTAACATCCTTCACAACCTGTGTTGCATCTATCTTCTGCCATTACAAAACCTATCACATTTTTCTTGACCAAGAAGTTATCTTGGACATTGTTGCGGTGAGAATCGGATACCAAGCTATTATGTGAGCTTGAATCGCAAAACTTTTATGTTCACCACCGACTTTAATTTAATCCAAAGGGAAAAGGGAAAAAGATCGTAAAAAACCCTAAATAAGGAGAAACTAGGTTCGGGGGTTGATTATACCTAGGGAAGGTGTTAGCATCCGCAGTATCCTACGGGAACCTCTTGTTAGTATTTGTATTTTTGTTGTTTATTGCTTGCTAAAACTAATGGGAACCTAAGGTTTTTATTTCTAATGGTGCTCGCACAACATCGCATCGATGCCTACGTATCGGGTGTAGAATCAGAGCACTCGTAGTTCTCCTAAGGATTAACGAACACTTGGTTACGCTCAAGGTTCGCGGGGGAAAGTAAGTGTTATGGCAAACACTCACGTGACTTAACAAAGTCACAAAAAGTTATAAAATAAAACACTAAGGACCTAATGGCTAAGGACCTAAGGATGAGGGACCTAATTGCTAAGGTCAAAGAAAAAAAATAGGGACCTAATTGCTAAGGTCAAAATGGTAACTAGGGGTGGCTAAACTTCCTATGACATTGAGTCAACTGCAGGAGTTCTTTCCCTTTTGGATTGAAAAACATAAACAGAAATTAAATAAAAGAGGGTGCAAGCTCCTAAGACTAGGCAAAGGTTGCTACTTGCAAAAATAAACTGAATGAAGTAAATGGAAATGCAAAAAGGCTTAATAACTGGGCTATGGCTCGATATATGGATCGAGAATGCAGGGGTGGAAAACAAGCGTAGTGCTTCAATTTGATTAAGTTGAAAA
The DNA here is from genome assembly GCA_963966055.1 of Lathyrus aphaca. Lineage (NCBI taxonomy): Eukaryota > Viridiplantae > Streptophyta > Magnoliopsida > Fabales > Fabaceae > Lathyrus > Lathyrus aphaca. Next base: position 36,109,574 of record OZ014521.1, on the reverse strand, counting down.
GCTGTGCAGTGTAAGGAACTGTGCAGATGGCGATCGTAAACGACCGACTTACGTGTGTGAGGGAAGTGTATGTGAAGTTCACTTGGCGTTGGACCAAGGAATTTATTATTTTGAAAATTAATATTAATATGATGTAAAAGTGCGAGAAATAAATAATAAATAATAAATAAAGTGAAATAAATTATGAAATAGAAATAAATAAATTAAATAAATTAAGTAGAATAAATAAATGAATTAAATGGAATAAAAAAATGCATGGCCTCATATGGGTCACGATTAATCGGAAACGATTTATCGTGACCTTTGTCATATCATCGGCCCTAATAACTAAATAAATAATATGATAATATTAAAAATCAAATAAGTCCATTAAATGAAATATAAGAAAACTAAAAGAATTATAATAAAAGAAAATTAAAAGGAACTATAAATAAAAGACAGGGGTGAATTGATGTTGGGTCAGCGTGTGGGTATGAATATGAGACGGTTGGGCCCTTAGGCCCAGCATCCTTACCAAGATCCAAATGAAACCAAAATAAAATTAAAACCATAAAATGGAAACAAGGGACAGGGGGCACTATATTGGTGTATTCAGTGTGTACACAGAGACTCAAATGGGCTTCGGCCCAACTCAAAAGACAAAATTCTTAAAAAAATAAAATAACATTAATAAGCAGAAGTAAAAAACAATTTGAAAAATGGAAAAAGGAAGAAAACTAAACGCAGTAAAAAGCAAGATCCAAACGTGAAGCTTAGTCGGGAAGAAGAAAACAGAAACGAAAACAAAAAAACCCTCACTCTCACGAAGCCCTAAGCTTTCTCGCTCACGAAGCTCTCTCTCACGACGCTCATGGCTTCTCTCGGATCATTCGCGGCGGCTTTCCCGATTCGTTCACGGTGGTTATGGGTATGGTTTTCATCACGGTATTGGGTAGTGTCACAGCGGTTCAGCGGAAAGGGTGCGTTTGGGCTGGAGTTTAACAATGGTTTTGTTCACGGTTTTCGGTTTTGAAGGTGGTGATGGTTGGCCGACGGTATGGGTTGCGGTTTTGAAGTTGTGTAGGCCGGCGGCGGTGAAGGAAAAGGGAGAGGCGTTCGTGATGGTGAGCGGCGGTGAAGATACGGGTTGGTGATGGCTTCAAGGATTTTCGGTTCAAATCTTGTTCATAGTTTGTGGGTTTTGTTTTCGGATCTCAATCTCTCTGTCTCAACTTAGATTCGATTTCATCTTCTTTTTCTTTTTTGTTTTCTGTTTGATGTCTGGAGAGGAAGGCGAAAGGGGATTTGTGGTGGCTGGTTTCGTTTTCACAGTAAGGTGAAAGTAGTTCTGGTTTTGACGATGAGTGATAGGACTCAGTGGTGTTTACGGTGAGTTGAGGTTGGAGTTTCAGGTTGCGGCGGCGGATCGGTTGTGAAAGGGTTTCTGAGTTGAAGGTGAAGGGGATGTACCGTGGTGGTTTATTGGAAAGGTAATGAAGAAGAGAAGAATTTGTGGTTCGGTGTTGAAAGGATGGTGGTTGGGGCGTTATCGGCGCTCTGTGTTGTTGATGGTAAGGAAAGAGGGCCACTGTATTGGTGCGGTTGTGGATTAAAGTCGCTATTTCAGTGAGATTGTTGGCTCGCGGATTCGGTTTTGCGGAAGGCTTTGTTCTGGTTTTCGGTTGTTGGCTGTGAACAGGTTAGTCAGTGATTTTGGAAGATGGCTTGGTTTGATGAAATGGTTTTTCGTCCAAGAGCCTCGGCTGTGAATGTTTAAGGATGTCGGTTTGGGTATGGATGCAGGTTGTTTCTGGGTTTGTGAAGGCTGAAGGTTATGAGTAATGTTAAGGGAGGTAGTAGGTTTGAGAGGTGATGATGAGCAAAGGTGGTTTGCACGGTTTAGTGGTTCAGTTTGTTTCGGATGAGATTATGGGTTAAGGGTTGGTTTGATTGGCCAGCTCAGGTTTATTGGCAACGGCTACGAGTTTCACAGGGTAGCTTTCTCACGGTTCTGATTGTGGTTTCAGGTTGGTGTTGCGGCTGTGAAAGGTTGATTAAGGTTTTGAAACGGGGTGAAAAGGTTTTCTGCTAATGGTGGATTTTCAGGTAGTTTTGATTCAGATTTTCGTTTCTATTTCTTTTCTGATTTTTCATTGTTTGATGGTGGTAAATGGTTTTGATGGTTTATTGTGGTTCTCTGTTTGAAAGTGGTTTTTCAGGTTTGAGAGAGTGGGGCAGTTTCAGTGTGCGAGTTTTCGAGCAAGGAGCGGTTTGTTCAAGGTTGTGTAAAGTCTGGTTATGGTTTGTGAAGATGCTGGATTTTTGATGAAAGGTGCTGACAAGTGATGAAGGTTTAGGAGGCCTTGCTGAGTTTGAGATGGAGGTGGTGAGTATTTGGGTTTCAGTTTTGTGGGTGTTTTTCATCTCACAGTGGTAATATGTGGCTATGTCAAGGTTTATTGATGAAGCTTTTTTTTTAATTTTTGTTTGAAGTTTTAAGGTGAAGTTTGTTTTGTATGCAGACTTAAAATAAAGATGAGAAAGAAAACTTAAACTATGGACAATGCTAAAAAGAAATGAAGGAGAAGAGGACCGTACCGACCCGAATGTTATCGGGGTGACGAATCCACAACGGTAAGACTACTCCTTGTTGTTGCTGAATCTTTTGCTTCCTCCTTTCTTCCTCTTCTTTTTTTGTGGTTTTGTATGGCTGAATTTGTAGTGTGTTTGGCTGAGTTTGTAGTGTGTTTGTGAGGGCTATTTGGAACTGTTTTGTGTGTTGTTTGTGGACTGATTTGCTGAATTTTTGTGGTGTTTTGAGGCAGATTTTTTTGTGTGTTCTGGTATCTGTTTGAGTTGGTTTTTGAGGTATATTTGAGGGCTGAATTGTAGTGTTTTGCAGTGTGTTTTTGTGGTTGAATTTCTAATGTAACAGTGTGTGTTTTATGCTGAATTTGGGACTATTTGATGGCTTTTTGTGAGCTGTTTGTGTTGTGCTTTGAGGCTGATTTTTTCTATCTTGCTTGTAGGTGAAGGGTTGGAGGAAAGGGGACAGCAGTCTGAATTTTGCTGCTGTGAGTGGAGAAGTGGAGCAGGAAATGCAGGTTGTTGGTGGCTGCATGCTGAATTTTGGGACTGCTTTGTGCTGTTGAAATTTGTATTTTTGTGCTGCTATGTTGTGCTGCATTTTTTTGTATTTTGGGGCTGAACTTTGTACATATTTTCTTTGCAATTGTAATATAAACAAAATAATATTTGGAATAAAGAGAAATTGATTATTTACACTATGGTTTGAAATTGAAACTTGAAATGAGAACTTTACATTAGAAATTAAATATGAACTTAAATTAGAAGTGAATTAAATAAATAAACTTAAAATTGAAAATATCTTAGAAACTTAAAATAATTAAACTTGGAATTAAAATTAACTTAGAATTTGAGAAATAAAATTGGAAATTAGAAAATAAACATGAATTAGAAATTGACATTAAATTTAGAAGTAACAACTTGAAAATGAAATGAAATTAAAAAAATTGAAGAATAGAAAATAAATTCAAAAACAAAACTTGAAAAATGAAATAAAAATTAATTTAAAAATGCGAACTTGAAAATGAAAAGAAATAACGAATAAGTTTAGAAAAATTTGAAAACGAACTAACAATTAAAAATAGAAATTTTAAAATAGGAACTTGATAATAGAAACGAAAATAGAAATTAAAATTGAAACACAAAATGAATTAAAAAGTTAAAAATAAAAAAATTAAATTAAATTAAAATGGAAGCTTATAGGTGAAAAGACATTAAGAATCAAAAATATAAATAGCTAGAAAATGAGAAGAAATAAACAGAAAATAAAATCGGAAAAAAAATCCCTGCTAAGTGCGATAAATATATGATTATGATATGAGCGATTAGGGGTAAAATTTGGGGTGTGACAGTTGCCCCTATTTAAATAACTTTACCAGATGGCATGAATGACGGTAGACACTCATGAGATCAGGGTGAAAGGTATTTAAATACAGAAATAACCGGAAATTTTGCCCCTAAACGCAATGTTATGCTGGACTACAAAGCTATCTAACTCTGCAACTCTTATGCAATGAAACGATGATTATGGTATGAATGATTAGAATGAGAATGAACGACGACCACAAGCCAAGGCTCACTGGGGATGACAAACACTGGGGACGACAGACACTGGGGACGACAGACACTGGGGACGACAGACACTGGGGATGAATAAACGAAAATGGGACATATTCAAAGTGATAAATCAACAGGTTCAAGTGTAACTGTTGACACTAAGAATAACAAAAGACGGGAACAAAAGAAATCCAAATCATTGGATCAAACGAACACAGACAAAACAAAATAAAATCCAAAGTGACTGCACAGCGGCTCGATGCGACCAACTGACACCAAGAATACAAATAAAACAAGGAAATAAATCGAAATGGTTGACCAATGGCTCTATGCGACCAAATGACTTTGAGAAATAAAAGGCAACATATTCAAAGAGGATGCGCAGCGGCACGATGCGACCAACTGACACTAAGAATACAACAAAATAAACAGTCAAAGGGAAAGTGCAGCGGCTCGATGCGACCAACTGTCACTGAAAATGATAATCATAATATTCGAAGTGAATGCGCAGCGGCTTGATGCGACCAACTGACACTAAGAATAATCAACGAAAAAATCAAAATGAATGCGCAGTGGCTCGATGTGACCAACTGTCACGGGAAATGATAACGACACAAAATTCAAAGTGAATGCGCAGCGGCTCGATGCGACCAACTGACACTAAGAATACAACAAAATAAACATTCAAAAAGAATGCGCAGTGGCTCAATGCGACCAACTGTCACGGGAAATGATAACGACACAAAATTCAAAGTGAATGCGCAGCGGCTCGATGCGACCAACTGACACTAAGAATACAACAGACTAAACATTCAAAAAGAATGCGCAGTGGTTCAATGCGACCAACTGTCATTGGAAAATAGAAACGACACAATATTCAAAGTGAATGCGCAGCGGCTCGATGCGACCAACTGACACTAAGAATAAAAATGACACGATATTCAAAGTGAATGCGCAGCGGCTCGATGCGACCAACTGACACTAAGAATAAAAATGACACGATATTCAAAGTGAATGCGCAGCGGCTCGATGCGACCAACTAACACTAAGAATAATCAACAAAAATAAACATTCAAAGTGAATGCACAGCGGCTCGATGCGACCAACTGTCACTGAGAATGACAACAAGCTTATTCAAGGTGAATGCGCAGCGGCTCAATGCGACCAACTGACACCATGAATAACAATCGAAAATAAACATCCAAAGTGAATGCACAGCGGCTCGATGCGACCACTGTCACTGAGAATGACAACAAGCTTATTCAAGGTAAATGCGCAGCGGCTCAATGCGACCAACTGACACCATGAATAACAACAAAAATACTCGAAGTGGAAGCACCGTAGGTTCGAAACCTATTGACACTACAAAAGAAAACCAAGATACACTCAAAGTAAATGCGCAACAAGTTAAAAAAACGGTTGACACTAAGAATGATAAAGGTAAAGTAGTCAAAATATTCAAAATGGTAAACTAGCAGGTTCAAATGTAACTGCCGACACCAAGGATAAGGAAGGAAATCACGATGATTTAGTAGCGGCTCTATGCGACCAGCTAACATTGGGGATAGAAGGGAGATCACCCAAAATGAATCAACGGCTCTAAACGACCGGCTAACGCAAAGAAATAACAGCAAAATATGTTGGAGTATTCAAATAAAATAAGACATCCAACCTCTGGAAATTCCTTCAGGAACCATCAGGAGAAAGGGTACAAACGTGTACAAAATCAAATGGGCTTGGATTTTAAGCAAAAGGTTTCAAAACCTGCTTAAAAGATTTTTGCCAATGACAATTGGACTTCAAGGAGACATTGGTGGTCATAAAGACAAATACCAAACACAATTAAAATTCCACGGGGAACACCAGCAATTACTGGGGACCATAACAAATGGTAAACCACTTCGGGTACCAACAACAATGAATTCTCAAATTGAGCACTAATGATATCTGGACTTGGAGTTAGACAGACGACAACTGGGGAAAGACAAATGCTAATGCCAAATGCGCATGATTGAGCATGATGCGAATGATCATGATATGCAAATGTTGACTCTAAAGAGACAAAGAGTTTGACAAGACTCAAAGAGGAGTAGGCTCTCAACACTAATACTCAGACGAGCAACATGAAAAACACTGAGGAGATGTCTTCGAACTTGGAAATCATGCTTGGTCCAAGGATCCATCCAAGAGTGTTATCAGTTTTGAACTTCTATGGAGATTTCTGTAATAATAGCATAAAGGTGTTGTTGCAAACCAGGACTTCTTGGGGAAGCAGAAGTTTCTGTTTTTTTTTCAATTTTTCCAAAGTCAAAGAAACTTAAAAGTTTTTCAGTGTGTTTTCAAAAAACATTTCCTTAAAAAAACTTGTCATTTTCAGAGTTAAATTGTAATCAAGTGATGGCATTTTGCATAACAAAAGAAAATAAGAAGCTGAACAACAAAATTCATAGGCAAAGTTGGTATTTTATTCAAGAATGGTAGCTTGCCAATGGCAAAAACTCCATGGGAAATTACAGTTTGAAAATGGCAATGGGGAAAGGTCTACATTGAATCCAACGACCACTACAATCCCTAATAACTAAGACTGCCCGACACCTTGCTTCCGATGAGAGCAAATGGATCGATCTTCCAGTATGATTCTTCGGTAATGGTAAACACCATTTGACACAGTCAAATGCCTTTGTCCCTAACTTTTGCCTGGATCGCCCTTTCGGGTTTTCAATCCACCGGGACGCTCTTTTTTGCCTAAGCCGCCCTTTCGGGTTTTCAACTTAGCGAGCTCTTATTTTTTTCATTTTTATCCCTAACTTTTGCCTGGATCTCCTTCATAGGTTTTGATCCACCGGGATACCCATTTTTGCATAGGTCGCCATTTCTGGTTTTCGACCTATCGGGTTTTATTTAGGCATAATATTTTTTGACTGCATCAGAATTCACCGGGTGTTTCAGCTGTTCACCATCCATAGTTGTAAGGATTAAGGAACCTCCGGAGAATGCCACCTTCACAACATATGGGCCTTCATAGTTAGGACTCCATTTTCCACGCATGTCTTTGTGGACTGGCAAGATTTTCTTGAGTACAAGATCTCCTTCTTTGAATTCTCGGAGACGGACTTTCTTGTCAAATGCTCTCTTGATGCGCTTTTGGTACAACTGGCCATGGCACATGGCGGTCATTCTCTTCTCATCAATGAGGTTCAGTTGGTCAAACCTGCTTTGGACCCACTCAGCTTCCTCTAGTTTGGTTTCCATCAAGATTCTCAAAGATGGCATCTCTACTTCAATAGGGAGAACTGCATCCATCCCATACACCAGAGAGAAAGGGGTTGCCCCTGTTGAAGTGCGCACTGATGTTCTGTATCCGTGTAAAGCATATGGTAACATCTCGTGCCAATCCTTGTAAGTTTTTACCATCTTCTGCAGAATCTTTTTGATGTTCTTGTTTGCAGCTTCAACAGCTCCATTCATCTTCGGTCGATACGGAGAAGAGTTATGATGTTCAATCTTGAATGTCTCACACAGCTCTTTCATTGTTTTGTTATTCAAATTGGTCCCATTATCTGTGATGATTCGGCTTGGGATGCCATAGCGGCAGATAATTTGGTTCTTGATGAAACGGGCAACCACTTGCTTTGTCACATTGGCGTAGGAAGCTGCTTCTACCCATTTGGTGAAATAATCAATTGCGACCAAGATAAACCGATGACCATTGGAAGCTTTAGGCTCAATTGCCCCTATCATGTCAATGCCCCACATTGAGAAAGGCCAAGGCGATGACAGAACATTCAAAAGTGTTGGAGGTACGTGCACCTTGTCGGCATAAATCTGGCATTTATGACACTTCCTGGCATACTTGAAACAATCTGATTCCATGGTCAACCAGAAGTATCCAGCTCTCAAAATCTTCCGGGACATGGCATGTCCATTGGCATGCGTTCCAAATGATCCTTCGTGGATTTCCCTAATCAATAAGCCTGCTTCGCGCTTGTCCACACATCTGAGCAGAACCATATCATGATTTCTCTTGTAGAGCACATTGTTGCTGAGGAAGAACTTGGACGCCAATCTTCTCAGAGTCTTCTTGTCTAGGTTGGTTGCATTAGCTGGGTACTCTTGATTTTGCAAGTAGTTCTTGATGTCGTAGAACCACGGTTTCTCATCAGTTTCTTCTTCGACCAGTAGACAGTAGGCTGGTGCAGTTCTTCGCTCGATTGTAATGAGTGGAGCTTCATTAAGAAATCTGACTTGAAACATAGATGCCAACATAGCCAAAGCATCTGCAATTTGATTTTCCGCTCTTGGAACATGATGGAAAGTGACTTCATCAAAGTATTTGATCAATTCCACAATGTGGGCACGGTATGGGATCAACTTCTCATCACGGGTCTCCCATTCACCTTTGACTTGGTAAATTACTAAGGCTGAGTCTCTATATACATCAAGGATCTTGATTCTAGTATCGATTGCAGCTTCGATACCCAAAATACATGCTTCGTACTCTGCGATGTTGTTTGTACATTCGAAACATAATCTGGCTGTGAAGGGAGTATAACCACCATCGGGATTCATCAAGACAACTCCTACACCATGCCCCATGTAGTTAGAGGAACCATCAAACATCATCTTCCAATGGGACCCTGGCTCGGGACCTTCATCTGGATCTGGAACTTTGCAGTCCTTTATCAGCATAATATCTTCGTCCGGGAAATCGAATTTCAAAGGTTCATAATCTTCGACAGGATGATCAGCAAGGTATTCAGACAAAACACTGCCCTTGATAGACTTCTGGGTTACATATTGGATGTCGTATTCAGATAACAACATGTGCCAACGGGCGAGTCTTCCAGTCAAAGCAGGCTTCTCAAAGATGTACTTTATTGGATCCATTTTCGAGATCAACAAAGTAGTGTGACAAATCATGTACTGCCTGAGGCGTCTGGCCGCCCATGCCAAGTGTCGCGGTGAGAATCGGATACCAAGCTATTGATTGAGCTTGAATCGCAAAACATTTATGTTCACCACCGACTTTAATTTAATCCAAAGGGAAAAGGGAAAAAGATCGTAAAAACCCTAAATGAGGAGAAACTAGGTTCGGGGGTTGATTATACCTAGGGAAGGTGTTAGCATCCTAAGCATCCGCAGTATCCTACGGGAACCTCTTGTTAATATTTGTATTATTGTTGTTTATTGCTTGCTAAAATTATGGGAACCTAAGGTTTTATTTCTAATGGTGCTCGCACAACATCGCATCGATGCCTACGTATCGGGTGTAGAATCAGAGCACTCGTAGTTCTCCTAAGGATTAACGAACACTTGGTTACGCTCAAGGTTCGCGGGGGAAGGTAAGTGTTATGGCAAACACTCACGTGACTTAACAAAGTCACAAAAAGTTATAAAATAAAACACTAAGGACCTAATGGCTAAGGACCTAAGGATGAGGGACCTAATTGCTAAGGTCAAAGAAAAAGAGAGGGACCTAATTGCTAAGGTCAAAGTGGTAACTAGGGATGGCTAAACTTCCTATGACATTGAGTCAACTGCAGGAGTCTTTCCCTTTTAGATTGAAATGCATAAACAAGAGTAAATAAATGAGGGCGCAAGCTCCTAAGACTAGGCAAAGGCTGCTACTTGCAAAAATAAATCGAATAAAGTAAATGGAAATACAAAGTAAAAGGCTTAGTAACTGGGCTGTGGCTCGATATGTGGACCGAGAATGCTGGGGTGGAAAACAAGCGTGGTGCGATAATTTGTTTAGGTTAAAAAAGCTGTGCAGTGTAAGGAATGCAGATGGCGATCGTAAACAACCGACTTACGTGTGTGAGTGAAGTGTAGTGAATTTCACTTGGCGTTGGACCAAGGAATTTGTTACTTTGGGAAATTAAAGTCTCACAAGTGTGCGATTTCGATTTTATTTTAACAAGTATATGGTCAGGACGCGAAATGAAATAAATACACACATAGCATGCATACGACCAAGACAATCGGAAGATTAAAATTTAAACTCTTACTAAGGGATCTAAAACTAAGTTAAATAAACTCTATCCTGAACGAAGAAGAATTAGACAATTTTTTTGGATTTTTATGAAAATAAAAATGATTAATTAAGTACGTGCTAAAACAAAATAGAAAAGAAGGAATTGGATTTGAAATATTTTTTGTTGTATATTCTTTTATATGTATATATAGATATCTAACTAAATATAAAAAGAAAATAGAAAAGAAAAATTTAAAAGTTTTTTTTAATTATTTTTCTAACTAAGTGTAACAACAAAAAAATGAATAAAAGTTTTTTATTTCATATATATATAGAAAATATAATAGTGGAAAAGAGAATTGAAATTTAAAAGATTTTTTTTTGTATAAGTATATAGATTTCTTCTTTTTAACTAATAATAATAATAATAAAAAAAATAAATTTAAAACGTTTTCATTTATTTTGTATATATATTTTAACTAAATATAATAATAATAATGGAAAAGAAAAAAATATTAAAGTGTTATATTTATTTACTATATATGTATTTAAATGAGAAAATAACTAATTAACTAAATACTTAATTAACCTAAATAGTTAAAACATAAATAAAAGAAATTTAGATTTTTTTGAAAAAGGAAAAGAAACAAATGGGCTGATACGGTAGGCCCAAATGGGGGCTGGATGGAGGCGGACGGGTCAAACCTGACCCGGTTTAATTTTTTATGGAAAAGAAAAGAAAAAACAAAAAGAAACGCAGACCAAAGCTGCTCTCTCCCAAAATCGCTCATCTCTCTCTCTATCCCACACAATCGCATCTCCCTCAATCTCACTTTGCCCTCTCACAGCTCTCGTCTCTCTCTCAATGTTCTCAAATGCGATTCACGAGCTTCTTCTTCTTCTCTCAATTAATCCGATCCAATCAGGTTTAGGCTTAGGGTTTTGAGAGGTTGGGTTTTGCGGTGATGATTGTGGTTCGCGGCTGGTATGGTGGATGGCCGACGGTTTTGAAGTTTGACGAAGGTGATGAATTGAAGAGCGATGGTTTGCGGTTTGTGCGGGTGAAGATGATAGTTTGAGGTTTTGGGTGCTTCGGCGAGATGTTTGGCTTCGGGAAGGCTGGTGGTGGATGGTTCTGATTTGGGGTTTACGGAGGTGAGGGGTGCGGAACAGTGAAGGGCTCGTGGTGAAGGTGACTCGGCCGGCAGTGGTTAAAGGGTGGTTCGTGATTGAGGGTTTTGAGAGGTGGGATTTTTTCAGGTTTGTAGGAGTTTTGTAAATGGTGGTTTATGGGAGATTACGAGTTGTAGGTTGGTTCTGTGGTTCTGGTATTGTTTTGATTTTTGCAGTGAGTTGTATCTGGTTTAAGGAGTGTGTTCTTGGTCAGTGAGATTTGTTGTGTTTTGGGTTTGAAGCTTTGAATTGAAAAAAACAAATGCAGGTGATAATGATTTTGAGTGGTTTGCGAGTCTGTTGGTCTTGCTGTTTGTGTTTCTGGTTTTTTAAGTCCGTGTGTTTGTTTGATAGCAGGTTTATTATGGAATGGAGGGTTGTTGCAGGTTTGAAGATAAGTCGGTTGAAGGTGAGAATGTGGGAAAGGTTTTCTTGGTTTTTTGCGGTTCAGTGGTGGGGACGATGTTTGGAGATAGCAGACTTCGTTCACGGTTTTGACATCGACACCGGTGCGAAGTGTTGTTGATTGGTGAAACAAGGGTGGAAAATACGAAGGTGTTTGTGACAGGTTTGATGGAATTTTGGTGAGTTTGGGATGAGTTTAATGGATTTTGTTCAGTAACTGTGAAATATGTGTATTATATGAAGTTGGGAAAAAAGTGTTGAGAGTTTCTCGTGGAATAAATGGTGAGTAGGTTATTTATGGCTGTAGCAGTGGTTTTTTTTGGCAGTTTGGAGGAGTTGCAAGTGTTGTGTTATTTTTTGTTGGGAAGAGTGGTGATTGGGATTGGTGAGAGTGAATCGAAGTTGTGGTTCGGTTTTTTTGAGGTTGGTTTCGGAGAAAGGATGATGAAGAGTGAGAATGGGAAAATTTTGTTTGAAGTGTAATGGATGTTGATTTGGTGAATAATGGTGGTTCAGGTTGTTTTATTGATGAGGGTTCGGCAACAAACACAGTGGAAGCTACAAATTAATCAGAGGTATCAAATCCTTCTTCTTCTTGCTTCCTGTTCAAATGTCATTGTTTGATGCTGTTGCAGTCCTTAAGAAGAAAAGGACAGGTTGTGGTATGCTGATTTTTGGTATTTTGTTTGTTGTTTTGCAGGATGGTTTAGGTGGTTAGGACTGTGTTTATGGTTCAAAGGTCAGTGTTGTGTTTTCTGGTTTCTATGTGAGTTTTGTATTTGGTGTTGTTTCTGTGAACTGATTTTAAGTTAAGCTTTTTTTTTTGAAATTCTCTTTTTTAATATGAAGTTTTTACTCTATGTGCAGATTGAAATTTGAAATAAAGCTGAAAAAAAAAGAACTATGGACAAATGGCTGAAAAGAAGTGAAAGAAAAAAAAGAACCGTACCCACCCGAAAGTTATCGGGGTGAAGAATCCACGGATGGTGAGCTCCTATTCCTCTTCTGAATTTTCTTGTTTTTCTCCCTTTTCTCCTCCTTTCTGTGGTTTTAAGTTGCTGGATTTTTGGTGTTTTTTGGACTGTTTTGTAGTATGTTTTGTGAATGTTGGTATGTTGCTGAGTTTTTGATGTTTTAAGGCTGAGTTGTAGTGTGTTTCAGTGTGTTGTATGAGGCTGAATTTGTGTAGTTGTGAGGCAGGTTTTTGTGAGTTGTATGAGGCTGTTTGTGGTGTGCTTAGTGCTGAATTTTTGTGTTGGTTGAGGGCTGTTTCTGTGTCTGCTTGAGAGCTGATTTTTTGTGTTGTTTGCAATGTAACAGTGTTGCTTTTTGTATGTGTTTGGGACTGGTTTTGTGGGCTAAGTTTTATATTGTTTTATGCTGAATTTTTTTTGGTTGCTTGTAGGTGAAGAATGTCTTGAGAGAGGGAACCAATGCTGAATTTTGCAGCTGTGGATGGAGTAGTGGAGCAGGAAAATGCAGCTGTTGGTGGCTGCATGCTGATTTGGGGCAGATTTGGAGCTGTTGCATTTTGTAGTCTTGTGCTGAATTTTTTTGTAGCATTTTTCTTGTAATTTTCTATGTAATTGTAACAAAACAACATTATGGAATAAATTTAATTATTTACATTTGATTATGATTTGAAATGAAGCTTGAAAAGGAGAACTCTAAATTAGAATCTAAATAAAAAACTTAAATTAGAAATGAATTAAAAAGAAATGAATTTAAAATTGAAAATAACTCATAAACTTAAATGAATAAACTTGGAATTAAAATTAATTTAGAACTTGAGAAATAAATTGGAATTTAGAAAATAAAAATGTGGATATGAATTAAAATGGAATAAATGGTTAAAAATTAAAATTTGAATTAGAAGTGAATAAAAAAAGGAATTAAACTTAAAATTGAAATAACTTAGAAACTTAAATAATTGAAATTAAAAATTAACTTTAGAATTTGAGAAATAAGTTTGGACTTTAGAAAATAAAAAATGAATTGAAATTGACATTAGATTTAGAAATAACAACTTGAAAATGGAATAAAATTAAAAATTGAAGAATAGAAAATAAATTCAAAAATAAAACTTGAAAATAAAATAAAAATTAATTTAAAAATGCGAACTTGAAAATAAAAGAAATAACAAATAAATTTAGAAAAAATTGAAAATTAAGCTAAAGGTTAGAAATAGAAATTTTAAAATAGGAACTTGATAATAGAAACGAAAATAGAAATTAAAATTGAAACCCAAAATGAATTAGAAAGTTATAAATAAGAAAATGAAATTAAATTAAAATGGAAGCTAGAAAATGAGAAGAAAACACAGAAAATAAATCGGGAAAAAACCCTGCTAAATGCGATGAAGGTATGATTATGATATGAGCGATTAGGGGTAAAATTTGGGGTGTGACAGTTGCCCCTATTTAAATAACTTTACCAGATGGCATGAATGACGGTAGACACTCATGAGATCAGGGTGAAAGGTATTTAAATACAGAAATAACCGGAAATTTTGCCCCTAAACGCAATGTTATGCTGGACTACAAAACTATCTAACTCTGCAACTCTCATGCAATGAAATGATGATTATGGTATGAATGATTAGAATGAGAATGTCGACGACCACAAGCCAAGACTCCTGGGGATAACATACGCCGGGGATGACAAACACTGGGGATGACAAACGAAAACGGGAAATATTCAAAGTGATAAATCAACAGGTTCAAGTGTAACTGTCGACACTAAGAATAACAAAAGACGGGAACAAAAGGAAATCCAAAGTAATGGATCACCGAACATAGACAAAACAAAATAAAATCCAAAGTGACTGCACAGCGGCTCGATGCGACCAACTGACACCAAGAATACAAATAAGACAAGGAAATAAATCGAAGTAGTTGACCAATGGCTCTATGCGACCAATTGACTTGAGAAATAAAAAACGACATATTCAAAGTGAATGCGCAGCGGCTCGATGCGACCAACTGACACTAAGAATAGAAATGATAAACTGATTCAATGTGAATGCACAGCGGCTCGATGTGACCAACTGTCATTGGAAATGAAAAACATAATATTCAAAGTGAATGCGCAGTGGCCCGATGCGACCAACTGTCATTGGAAATGAAAAACATAATATTCAAAGTGAATGCGCAGTGGCCCAATGCGACCAACTGACACTAAGAATACAACAAACTAACATCCCAAATAGAATGCGCAGCGGCTCGATGCGGCCAACTGTCACTGGAAATAAAAAACATAATATTCAAAGTGAATGCGCAGCGGCTCGATGCGACCAACTGACACTAAGAATAACAAAAGGCTTATTCAAGGTGAATACGCAGCGGCTTGATGCGACCAACTGACACCATGAATAGAAAAAGCTCATTCAAAGAGAAAGTGCAGTGGCTCAATGCGACCAACTGTCACCGGAAATAAAAAACATAATATTCAAAGTGAATGCGCAGCGGTTCAATACGACCAACTGACACTAAGAATAATCAACAAAACAAACATTCAAAGGGAAAGTGCAGCGGCTCTATGCGACCAACTGTCACTGCAAATGATAATCATAAAATTCGAAGTGAATGCGCAGCGGTTCAATACGACCAACTGACACTAAGAATAATCAACAAAATAAACATTCAAAGGGAAAGTGCAGCGGCTCTATGCGACCAGCTAGCATTGGAAATGATAAACAGCTTATTCAAGGTGAATGCGCAGCGGCTCGATGCGACCAACTGACACCAAGAATAACAAAAATACTCGAAGTAGAAGCACAATAGGTTCGAAACCTATTGACACTACAAAAGAAAGCCAAGATACACTCAGAGTGAATGCGCAACAGGTTAAAAACCGGTTGACACTAAGAATGATAAAGACAAAGTAGTCAAAGTATTCAAAAATGGTAAAATAGCAGGTTCAAATGTAACTGCCGACACCAAGGATAAGGAAGGAAATCACAATGATTTAGTAGCGGCTCTATGCGACCAGCTAGCATTGGGGATAGAATGAAAGTCACCCAAAGATAGATCAACGGCTCTAAGCGACCGGCTAACACGAAAAAGTAACAACAAAAATATGTTGGAGTTTTCAAATAAGATAAGACATCCAACCTCTGGACATTCCTTCAGGAACCATCAGGAGAAAGGGTACAAGCATCTGTCAAAATCAAATGGACTTGGATTTAAAACAAAGGTCTCAGGACCTGCTCAAAAGATTTGTGCCAATGACAATTGGACTTCAAGGAGACATTGGTGGTCATAAAGACAAAACCAACCACAACTAGAATTCCACGGGGGACACCAGCAATTACTGGGGACAATAACAAATGGTAAACCACTTCGGGTACCAACAACGATGAATTTCAAGTTGAACACTAATGATATCTGGACTTGGAGTTAGACAGACGCCAACTGGGGAAAGACAAATGCTAATGTCAAATGCGCATGATTGAGCATGATGCGAATGATCGTGATATGCAAATGTTGACTCTAAAGAGACAAAGAGTTTTGACAAGACTCAAAGAGGAAGTAGGCTCTCAACACTAATACTCAGATGAGCAACATGAAAAACACTGGGGAGATGTCTTCGAACTTGGAAATCATGCTTGGTCCAAGGATCCATCCAAGAGTGTTATCAGTTTTGAACTTCTATGGAGATTTCTGTAATAATAGTATAAAAGTGTTGTTGCAAACCAGGACTTCTCGGGGAAACAGAAGGTTCTTTTTCCGATTTTTCCAAAGTCAAAGAAACTTAAAAGTTTTTCAGTGTGTTTTCAAAAAAACGTTTCCTAAAAAAAAACTTGTCATTTTCAGAGTTAAATTGTAATCAAGTGATGGCATTTTGCATAACAAAAGAAAATAAGAAGCTGAGCAACAAAATTCATAGGCAAAGTTGTATTTTATTCAAGAATGGTAGCTTGCTAATGGCAAAAACTCCATGGAAAATTACAATTTGAAAATGGCAATGGGGAAAGGTCTATATTGAATCCAACGACCACTACAATCCCTAATAACTAAGGCTGCCCGACACCTTGCTTCTGACAAGAGCAAATGGATCGATCTTTCATTATGATTCTTCAGTAATGGTAAACACCATCTGACACAGTCAAATGCCTTTGTCCCTAACTTTTTCCTGGACCGCCCTTTCGGGTTTTCAATCCACCGGGATGCTCTTTTTTGCCTAAGCCGCCCTTTCGGGTTTTCAACTTAGCGAGCACTTATTTTTTATTTTTATCCCTAACTTTTGCCTGGATCTCCTTCATAGGTTTTGATCCACCGGGATACCCATTTTTGCATAGGTCGCCATTTCTGGTTTTCGACCTATCGGGTTTTATTTAGGCATAATATTTTTTGACTGCGTCAGAATTCACCGGGTGCTTCAGCTGTTCACCATCCATAGTTGTAAGGATTAAGGAACCTCCGGAGAATGCCACCTTTACAACATATGGGCCTTCATAGTTAGGACTCCATTTTCCACGCATGTCTTTGTGGACTGGCAAGATTTTCTTGAGTACAAGATCTCCTTCTTTGAATTCTCGGATGCGGACTTTCTTGTCAAATGCTCTCTTGATGCGCTTCTGGTACATCTGGCCATGGCACATGGCGGTCATTCTTTTCTCATCAATGAGGTTCAGTTGGTCAAACCTGCTCTGGACCCACTCAGCTTCCTCCAGTTTGGTTTCCATCAAGATTCTCAAGGACGGTATCTCTACTTCAATAGGGAGAACTGCATCCATCCCATACACCAGAGAGAAAGGGGTTGCCCCTGTTGAAGTGCGAACTGATGTTCTGTATCCGTGTAAAGCATATGGCAACATCTCGTGCCAATCTTTGTAAGTTTTTACCATCTTCTGCAGAATCTTTTTGATGTTCTTGTTTGCAGCTTCAACAGCTCCATTCATCTTCGGACGATACGGAGAAGAGTTATGATGTTCAATCTTGAATGTCTCACACAGCTCTTTCATTGTCTTGTTGTTCAAATTGGTCCCATTATCTGTGATGATTCGGCTTGGGATTCCATAACGGCAGATAATTTGATTCTTGATGAAACGGGCAACCACTTGCTTTGTCACATTGGCGTAGGAAGCTGCTTCTACCCATTTGGTGAAGTAATCAATTGCGACCAAGATAAACCGATGACCGTTGGAAGCTTTAGGCTCAATTTCCCCTATCATGTCAATGCCCCACATTGAGAAAGGCCAAGGCGATGATAGAACATTCAAAAGTGTTGGAGGTACATGCACCTTGTCGGCATAAATCTGGCATTTGTGACACTTCCTGGCATACTTGAAACAATCTGATTCCATGGTCAACCAGAAATATCCAGCTCTCAAAATCTTCCTGGACATGGCATGTCCATTGGCATGTGTTCCAAATGATCCTTCATGGATTTCCCTGATCAATAAGTCTGCTTCGCGCTTGTCCACACATCTGAGCAGAACCATATCATGATTTCTCTTGTAGAGCACATTGTTGCTGAGGAAAAACTTGGACGCCAATCTTCTTAAAGTCTTCTTGTCTAGATTTGTTGCATCAGCTGGGTACTCCTGATTCTGCAGATAGTTCTTGATGTCGTAGAACCACGGTTTCTCATCAGTTTCTTCTTCGACCAATAGACAGTAGGCTGGTGCAGTTCTTCGCTCGATTGTAATGAGTGGAGCTTCATTAAGAAATCTAACTTGAAACATAGATGCCAACATAGCCAAGGCGTCTGCAACTTGATTTTCTGCCCTTGGAACATGATGGAAAGTGACTTCATCAAAGTATTTGATCAATTCCACAATGTGGGCACGGTATGGGATCAGCTTCTCATCACGAGTCTCCCATTCACCTTTGACTTGATATATTACCAAAGCAGAGTCTCCATATACATCGAGAATCTTAATTCTAGTATCGATTGCAGCTTCGATACCCAAAATACATGCTTCATACTCTGCGATGTTGTTTGTACATTCAAAACACAATCTAGCCGTGAAGGGAGTATAACCACCATCGGGATTCATCAAAACAACTCCTACACCATGCCCCATGTAGTTAGAGGAACCATCAAACATCATCTTCCAACGGGACCCTGGCTCGGGACCTTCATCTGGATCTGGAACTTTGCAGTCCTTTATCAACATAATGTCCTCGTCCGGGAAATCGAATTTCAAAGGTTCGTAATCTTCGACAGGATGATCAGCAAGGTATTCAGACAAAACACTGCCCTTGATAGACTTCTGGGTTACATATTGGATGTCGTATTCGGATAACAACATGTGCCAACGGGCGAGTCTTCCAGTCAAAGCAGGCTTCTCAAAGATGTACTTTATTGGATCCATTTTCGAGATCAACAAAGTGGTGTGACAAATCATGTACTGCCTGAGGCGTCTGGCCGCCCATGCCAAAGCACAACAAGTCTTCTCTAAAAGTGAGTATCTGCTCTCACAGTCTGTGAACTTCTTGCTTAAGTAATAAATGGCGTGCTCCTTACGACCAGTCTCGTCTTGCTGGCCTAATACGCAACCCATAGATCCCTCGAGCACAGTGAGATACATGAAAAGAGGCTTCCCTGGAGTAGGTGGGATCAAGATAGGAGGTTCTTGTAGATAAACCTTAATCTTCTCAAATGCCAGTTGACAATCAGGACTCCACTCAATTGCTTGATTCTTCCGGAGTAACTTGAATAAAGGCTCACAAGTAGCAGTCATGTTGGAAATGAATCTGGAGATGTAGTTCAATCTTCCAAGGAAACCTCTGACTTGCTTTTCTGTTTTGGGAGCTGGCATCTCTTGAATTGCTCTGACCTTGTCCGGATCTACTTCAATACCTTGTTGACTAACAATAAAACCAAGTAACTTTCCTGATCGGACACCAAAAGTACACTTAGCTGGATTCAGTCGCAGTTGGAACTTCCTGAGACGCTCAAATAACTTCAAGAGATGATTCAAATGATCCTCCTCACTCTGTGATTTGGCAATCATATCATCCACGTAAACTTCTATCTCTTTATGCATCATATCATGGAATAGGGTGACCATTGCCCTCTGATAGGTGGCTCCTGCATTCCTGAGACCAAATGGCATAACCTTGTAACAATAAGTGCCCCACGGTGTGATGAATGTAGTCTTTTCCATATCGTCAGGATCCATCTTGATTTGGTTGTATCCTGAAAACCCATCCATGAAGGAGAAAACAGCAAATTTAGCAGTGTTGTCAACCAAAGTATCAATATGCGGAAGAGGGAAATCGTCCTTCGGACTGGCTTTGTTCAAATCCCTATAGTCCACACACATTCTGACTTTGCCATCCTTTTTAGGGACTGGCACAATATTATCTACCCACTCAGGGTACTTCGCAACTGCAAGGAATCCAGCATCAAACTGCCTTTTGACCTCTTCTCGAATCTTCAGAGCCATGTCTGGTCTTGTTCTTCGAAGCTTTTGCTTTACAGGAGGACAATCTGGTCGAAGAGGTAACTTGTGGACCACTATGTCTGTGTCTAACCCGGGCATATCTTGATACGACCATGCAAACACATCTACATACTCTTTGAGAAGCTTGACCAATCTTTCTCTGATGTCTGCCCCAAGTGTTGTACCAATCTTGACTTCCTTCATGTCTTCATCAGTGCCAAGATTTATGGTCTCTACCTGCTCCTTATGTGGCTGAAGATCTGTGTGCTCATTCTCAACTAATCTTGCCAGTTCTTCAGGAATGTCACAATCTTCCTCACTTTCATCTTCCGCTTGGTAGATGGGCGAATCAAAGTTAGGAGAGAATGTAGAGTCAATGGATTCAACAGGGTTTTCGTTTATTCTGCATATGATAATGATTTGCTTTTATTAAAAGTGGAAAATAGAGAAATGCAAGAGAAAAAAGCTTTTTTATTGGTTTTGAAAGATTGCCATCTTCTTTTAAAAGTGAAAAGAGAGAAAAAACTGTAAATGATCAAAATAAGAGTTTAACAAAATGCCTTCATTGATAATAACTTTAAAAATGAGAAGGGGCCCTACAAAATACTCCCATAGCCTTGGGCAGAGCTAGGGAACTTTGAAAACATTGAAAAAAACAATAAATTACTTTGACAATGGAAAAAACTCTGGGATCTCGACTGCCTCCCAATTGTCCAAGGCTTCTTCACACTGATACACCAGATGATTCACATCTTCATCTTCAGAAACTCCATCAATTGCATTGACCTGATAACCAGCACTGGAAAACACTTCTTGAATGGTCTTCAAACATCCTTTAACGGAGGTTGATGCTCCTTCCTGCACATGAGTTGGTTTGTAACCCAACCCGCAACGATCTAGCTTCTGCTTGACTTCGATGACATCACCCCATCCTTCATAGCTTCTTTCTTCAATGGTGGAAATGGTACTCCTAAGCGATGCAAAAGATGGGATACCCTTCCCTTTTGGTTCCTCTACTTCCAGAAGGACAGCATTGGCTATCTCAAGAGCTTGGAAAGAAGTTTCCAAAGCATCTTCATCAGCCTCAATATAGGTAAAGGATGAAAGGTTGCTAACCATGAGATCTTCTTCCCCAGACACGGTCACCAGCTTGTTATTGACTACAAACTTCATCTTTTGATGCAGGGTAGAAGTGACTGCCCCAGCAGCATGGATCCAAGGTCTTCCAAGCAAGCAACTGTAGTTAGGATTGATGTCCATAACCTGGAAAGTGATTTTGAAGACCTGTGGCCCAATCAAGATTGGTAAGTCTACTTCTCCAATGACAGTCCTTCTTGACCCATCAAAGGCTTTTACAATCAGTGCACTGGGCCTCATCTCTGCCCCTTGATAAGATAACTTAGCCAGTGTTCTTTTCGGCAAAACATTCAAAGAAGATCCTGTATCCACAAGAACTCTTGCTAAAGTATCCTCTTGACATTTCACTGATATGTGGAGAGCACGGTTGTGGTCTAAGCCCTCCTTTGGAAGCTCCTCCATACTGAAACTGAGGTTGTTGCACGCAGTGATATTGGCAATGACTCCATCAAACTGATTCACTGTTATATCGTGCGTAACATGGGCTTGAGCTAACAACTTCTGAAGCGCACTTCGATGAGCCGGAGAATGCATAAGAAGTGATAGGATAGATATTTTGGAAGGCGTTTGATGCAGCTGATCAATTACCTTATAATCACTCTTCTTTATGATTCTGAGGAACTCTGCATCCTCTTCTCCCAAGACTACCTCTTTATCTTTGTTGACAACAGCTGGTATGACTTCTTTAGGCGGAGCCGTATTGACTTGCTGGGTATATACACGACCACTGCGAGTCAAACGACCTGCACCCGCTATATCAGTACTTGCAACTTTTGAACCTTCTTTCTGATTAGCTTTATCAATCTTCTGATGAACTTTCCCTGCGTCATACCTCCATGGAACTGCTTTAGTGTCTTCATAACGGAAAGAGTTACTCCTTTGTTCAAATCTTTGCTCAGGTATGTTGAAAATTGGCACCACAGATTCTGGAGTATTGAAGACAGGTTGAACTCCTGAAGATTCAGGCAGGTTGAACACTGGCACCCAGGTAGAATTAGATTCCGGCAAGTTGAAGATGGGTTCAATTACTGCCACTTCATTCTTCTTCATATGACCGCTCACTTGTAAGACACCTTCATCAATCAAACCTTGAACATCTTTCAGGACCAATTCACATCCCTTTGGACTATCAACACAACCTTCACAATTCTGATGACAGCTTTTCAGTATACCCGCCTCTACTAACTTCGCATGGAAGTCTCTAAGCGGGGTCTTGATCTCGGTGGCATTGAAAATCAAACCTTCTTCGGACTCATCAACAATAGCATTTATAGACCCATGCTTGGGTAAAGGATTATCTTTGACATTCGGACCAGTATTCCCAAATGACAGAATGTTCTTTTCCATCAAATCTTTCACGATGTACTTCAAGGCATAACAACCCTCCAAATCGTGCCCCGGGGCACCTTCATGGAATAAACAGTGAGCATTTGGGTTGTAATTTGGTGGGAGCGGATTTGGTGGAGGACCCAAAGGCCTTGGAGTAACCAAACCCTTCTTCAGCAGTGAAGGATATAACTCAGTATAAGTTATAGGGATTCGAGGATTTGGAGGCCTTCCACCTGGTCTTCTATTCTGAAAATTGGGATTTGAATGAGGAGCTGGAGTCCTCTGCTGGTAGGCTGAAGCATTGGGTGCTTGTTGATAGCCTGGATTGTTGAGCATTGGTTGATAAGGTTGAATCATTGGAGCCGCTTGTTGGTACATCGGTACTGCTTGAGTTGGCCGATACATGGGGACTTGTGGATTAAATGATGGTTGAACCGCCGCTACATAAGGATGTTGGGCATACTGTTGTTGATGAGCATACTGCTGTTGACGAGGATACTACTGTTGAGCCATAGGTGAAGGTCTCTGCCAAAGTGGATTTCTTCTTTGACTTGCCATTATCGCATTTGTCTCACCCTCCTTCTTCTTGTGGAAGTTATTGGTAAATTTCTTGCCAATATTCCCACTGCCAGTGCTGGAACTGCCAGATGCACCACTCATTTTTCCACTCTTCAATCCGAGTTCTACCTTGATTCCTACAGCCACTAAATCAGAGAAGCTAGCAGTTATGCTCCCCACCATTCTCTCATAGAATTCTGGTCGCACAGTGTCAACAAACCAGTCAGCTAATTCTTTTTCAGTCAATGGGGGCTCTACTTGAGAAGCGGTCCCTCTCCACCTTTGAGCATACTCTTTAAAGGATTCAGACTCTTTCTGGGACATGCTTAGCAATTGCCTCCTATCGGGAGCGAGGTCCATGTTGTATTTGTATTGCTGGATGAAAGCATCTGCCAAGTCTTGGAAACTGCGGATCTTCGACTGGTCAAGCGTCAAATACCATTTGGAGGAGATTCCCTTCAGACTGTCTTGAAAGCAGTGGATCATTAACTTATCATTGTCCACCTGAGCAGCCATTCTTCGATAGTACATCAAGAGATGGTTCTTAGGACAAGTTGCACCCTCATACATATCAAAGGTGGGTATCTTGAACTTTGGAGGTATTACCAATCCAGACACCAGACACATCTCCCTGGCAGCAGCACCAAAGATCTGGTCACCTTCAATCGCTCTTAACCTTTTTTCAAGGGTATCAAAATTCTCTTGCATCTTCACGTGTTTCTCATCTCCGTTTTCAGACATATCTGGCGCTTCATACCCCTGATGGTCATTAAAATACGGTTGGGCACGGGTGTGCACAATGTCCTGTGTAAAATTAGCAACGGCATGATTCTCTTCATTAGTCACAGGAACAGTTTGTTGAGCAGCAAATCCCTGAGGAGGAGGCACAAAACCTTGAAAAGGAAATGCCATACCCTGAGAGGGAGGTGCGAAACTTTGAGAAGCTAAGCCTTGGGACAGAGGGAAGAAACCCTGAGCAGCAAATCCTTGGGAAGGAGGTATAAAACTCTGAGTAGCAAAACCTTGAGAAGGAGGGAAGAAACCCTGAGCAGCAAGTCCTTGGGAAGGAGGAATAAAACTTTGAGTAGCAAACCCTTGTGAAGGAGGTATAAAACTCTGAGCAGTAAGTCCTTGGGAAGGAGGAATAAAACTTTGAGTAGCAAACCCTGAAGAAGAAGGAATAAAACTTTGAGAAGCAAAACCATGAGGAGGAGGGACGAATCCATGAGGAAGTCCAAAAGGAGGCCAGGTCACAGGGGTAATGACTGATGATGTAGGCTGGGTCGTTGCAGTGACAAATTCAGTCGTTGCAGTGACAATTTCTGACACCACAGTCCGTTGGGTATCCATCTTCGCTCGAATGACTTGCAACATTTCCATCATCTGACCCATATCTCCACGAATATCAGAAAGCTCTTCGTTAACTCTGTCCATCTCTAGGTCTCTTTCAGCCATCCTCTTTCTGGCTTGAGCTCGAGTGTAGTATTTGCGTGAGAGCCTCAGTGTGAAAGCTGAATTGAGAGCAGATGACGGGAATGAGTTTCATGAAAAAAATGCAAATGCAATGCCAAATGTATGAGTGCAATGCGAAAATGAAATTTTATTCAAGGAGCTTAAGAAACAATTTGCAAATACCAAGGAAACACATAATAATCAAAAGGATATGATTTCATTAAATTCAAAAAGTGATACAAAGTCTTGAGTACACTTTCAAAAATCCCAAACAAAGCTTAATAAAGACAAAGACAAAGTCCTAAGGAGATTCTCCTAAAAGCCTCAAGTTGAGCTTCTCGATTTGTGCCTTCATCTGAGCCCTTTCAATCATAAGTTGATCCACGATCGACTTCCAAGAAGCGTCCTCTTGAGTGCTGGAGGAAAATAAATCCTCTTGTGCCTTCCTTTTCTTGTTGGAGAGCTCTTCTTCTTCCTTCATCTTCAGTTGTCTTCTGAGTTCTTCATTCTCACTACTGATGATCTGGTGTCGATTCTTCCATGCATTCTTCTCTCGAATCTCTTTCTCCAAATCAATCTTCAGCTTCTCTGCATCGTCCATAAAGATTAGAATGGGTTTCTTGAAGGTCATAGGATCCTGGCGAGGGTAAGGCATCTTCAGACTAATTGCCCTATCTCGTACCCATTGGAGATAGGGTTCCATAGAAACACAATTCAGCTTTCCCAAGCTACTCCTCCCCTTCCTATGGATGTACTTCCAAGCTTGCATAATCTGTTTCTTGAGCTTTGGTTCTTCGTCATCCTTAAAGAAAATTCCTTCCACTTCAACACTCTTAGGTTTGTCCTTCAACGGATACCCGAGTTGGCGGCGAGCCAAAACCGGATTATAGTTGATTCCTCCCTTAGTGCCAAGAAGAGGCACATTAGCAAAATCACCACAGCTATCAATAATCAATGCTCCATCATAAACACGATTGTACCAGCTAATGTCAGAGTGGGTAAGAGACATGATCCTTTGTGACCACCACAAACCATCCTTAAGATTCCAAAATGAAGCTGACTTAGGCAAGTGCGAAATAAACCACTCGTACAACAATGATGCACAACAAGTAATCATCCCTCCCTTATGGAGATTCCTCAGATGGATGGAATTGTAGGTGTCTCCGAGCAAAGTAGGGACCGGGTTCTTCTTCAGAAATATCTTGATGGCGTTCAGGTCGACAAAGTCTTCAAAGTTTGGGAAAAGTAACACTCCATATATTATCAAAATAAAGGTCGCCTCAAAAGCTTTCATATCCTTTGCATCAACAAAATTCTTGGCCTTTTCTATCAGAAACTTTGTAGGGAATCCAAAAATCTTTCCTTTATAGGTCATATTTGCCTTGACCTCAGGAACACTCAAGTATGTCGCCTTTGCAATCTCCGCTTCTTCAGGGTCCTTCTCTAGAACAGGGAATGGAAACTCATCCTTAACACGTGATCCAACCAAAACTGAATACTCTTCCAAAGTAGGCGCCAATTGGTAATCAGGGAACGTAAAACAGTGGTAAAGAGGATCATAAAACTGGAGCATCACAGAGAGCAACCTTCCATCCCAATCAGTCTTAAGCAAAGCTAAAAGTCTCCTATGCTTATCCATGAAGGCATCTTGATCCAAAACCAAATCTCTTAATTTCCTTAGGTCTTCGAGTTTGGGAGTTTTGAATGTGTACTTGACAGTCTTTCTTCTTCCAAAGTCCATGATGATACCTATGATATTTGCAAAGATAGAGTTTCTGAGTTCCTTGAATAAAAATGGTAAAAATGATGCTTCATGATGCGTGAATGCAACAAACACAAACAAGGCTTAGGTTCAAAGCTTGCATGAGGTCAAAGGTTCAACCCTCCCCAAAGGTATGTACTATGAGTTTATTTGTACCTGTACAACGGGTTCTAAAAGTTCCCAGAATCACTGTCCCATCTTTCGGATATTACCGACTTCCCAACTCGACTTGGTAATCAGTAATATTCTCAAGAGAGTCTCATCCGAGTGCAGTATCGCGTATCAACTATTTTGGATTTGCACCCTCATAGTCACCGCACTACATCCCTAAAAAGGCCAAGTGGGGGTAAATGTTCTACGGTCCTCAGCATTAATGGCTCTCAAGTCGAATATAGTAATGTTTTCACGACTGAACTCGATCAACAAAACTACATCCGAGGAGGCCTCCGCTGAGTGGTGGTGTCTCAAGTCAACTTGGTCGGGACTCAACTCCCTACAAGCCTTCTTGAATATACCACCGTCCTATCTTATTTGCACTCAAGTCCGGGTTAGGACTTATCTCACCACACACGGAACACCCAACAAAAATCCAAAATAATAACAAGCAATACAACAACAAATATACAAATATACAAGGTGGGCTTAACCCTCAAAAATATTTCCCCAGTGAAGTCGCCATTTCTGTCGCGGTGAGAATCGGATACCAAGCTATTGATTGAGCTTGAATCGCAAAACATTTATGTTCACCACCGACTTTAATTTAATCCAAAGGGAAAAGGGAAAAAGATCGTAAAAACCCTAAATGAGGAGAAACTAGGTTCGGGGGTTGATTATACCTAGGGAAGGTGTTAGCATCCTAAGCATCCGCAGTATCCTACGGGAACCTCTTGTTAATATTTGTATTATTGTTGTTTATTGCTTGCTAAAATTATGGGAACCTAAGGTTTTATTTCTAATGGTGCTCGCACAACATCGCATCGATGCCTACGTATCGGGTGTAGAATCAGAGCACTCGTAGTTCTCCTAAGGATTAACGAACACTTGGTTACGCTCAAGGTTCGCGGGGGAAGGTAAGTGTTATGGCAAACACTCACGTGACTTAACAAAGTCACAAAAAGTTATAAAATAAAACACTAAGGACCTAATGGCTAAGGACCTAAGGATGAGGGACCTAATTGCTAAGGTCAAAGAAAAAGAGAGGGACCTAATTGCTAAGGTCAAAGTGGTAACTAGGGATGGCTAAACTTCCTATGACATTGAGTCAACTGCAGGAGTCTTTCCCTTTTGGATTGAAATGCATAAACAAGAGTAAATAAATGAGGGCGCAAGCTCCTAAGACTAGGCAAAGGCTGCTACTTGCAAAAATAAATCGAATAAAGTAAATGGAAATACAAAGTAAAAGGCTTAGTAACTGGGCTGTGGCTCGATATGTGGACCGAGAATGCTGGGGTGGAAAACAAGCGTGGTGCGATAATTTGTTTAGGTTAAAAAAGCTGTGCAGTGTAAGGAATGCAGATGGCGATCGTAAACAACCGACTTACGTGTGTGAGTGAAGTGTAGTGAATTTCACTTGGCGTTGGACCAAGGAATTTGTTACTTTGGGAAATTAAAGTCTCACAAGTGTGCGATTTCGATTTTATTTTAACAAGTATATGGTCAGGACGCGAAATGAAATAAATACACACATAGCATGCATACGACCAAGACAATCGGAAGATTAAAATTTAAACTCTTACTAAGGGATCTAAAACTAAGTTAAATAAACTCTATCCTGAACGAAGAAGAATTAGACAATTTTTTTGGATTTTTATGAAAATAAAAATGATTAATTAAGTACGTGCTAAAACAAAATAGAAAAGAAGGAATTGGATTTGAAATATTTTTTGTTGTATATTCTTTTATATGTATATATAGATATCTAACTAAATATAAAAAGAAAATAGAAAAGAAAAATTTAAAAGTTTTTTTTAATTATTTTTCTAACTAAGTGTAACAACAAAAAAATGAATAAAAGTTTTTTATTTCATATATATATAGAAAATATAATAGTGGAAAAGAGAATTGAAATTTAAAAGATTTTTTTTTGTATAAGTATATAGATTTCTTCTTTTTAACTAATAATAATAATAATAAAAAAAATAAATTTAAAACGTTTTCATTTATTTTGTATATATATTTTAACTAAATATAATAATAATAATGGAAAAGAAAAAAATATTAAAGTGTTATATTTATTTACTATATATGTATTTAAATGAGAAAATAACTAATTAACTAAATACTTAATTAACCTAAATAGTTAAAACATAAATAAAAGAAATTTAGATTTTTTTGAAAAAGGAAAAGAAACAAATGGGCTGATACGGTAGGCCCAAATGGGGGCTGGATGGAGGCGGACGGGTCAAACCTGACCCGGTTTAATTTTTTATGGAAAAGAAAAGAAAAAACAAAAAGAAACGCAGACCAAAGCTGCCCTCTCCCAAAATCGCTCATCTCTCTCTCTATCCCACACAATCGCATCTCCCTCAATCTCACTTTGCCCTCTCACAGCTCTCGTCTCTCTCTCAATGTTCTCAAATGCGATTCACGAGCTTCTTCTTCTTCTCTCAATTAATCCGATCCAATCAGGTTTAGGCTTAGGGTTTTGAGAGGTTGGGTTTTGCGGTGATGATTGTGGTTCGCGGCTGGTATGGTGGATGGCCGACGGTTTTGAAGTTTGACGAAGGTGATGAATTGAAGAGCGATGGTTTGCGGTTTGTGCGGGTGAAGATGATAGTTTGAGGTTTTGGGTGCTTCGGCGAGATGTTTGGCTTCGGGAAGGCTGGTGGTGGATGGTTCTGATTTGGGGTTTACGGAGGTGAGGGGTGCGGAACAGTGAAGGGCTCGTGGTGAAGGTGACTCGGCCGGCAGTGGTTAAAGGGTGGTTCGTGATTGAGGGTTTTGAGAGGTGGGATTTTTTCAGGTTTGTAGGAGTTTTGTAAATGGTGGTTTATGGGAGATTACGAGTTGTAGGTTGGTTCTGTGGTTCTGGTATTGTTTTGATTTTTGCAGTGAGTTGTATCTGGTTTAAGGAGTGTGTTCTTGGTCAGTGAGATTTGTTGTGTTTTGGGTTTGAAGCTTTGAATTGAAAAAAACAAATGCAGGTGATAATGATTTTGAGTGGTTTGCGAGTCTGTTGGTCTTGCTGTTTGTGTTTCTGGTTTTTTAAGTCCGTGTGTTTGTTTGATAGCAGGTTTATTATGGAATGGAGGGTTGTTGCAGGTTTGAAGATAAGTCGGTTGAAGGTGAGAATGTGGGAAAGGTTTTCTTGGTTTTTTGCGGTTCAGTGGTGGGGACGATGTTTGGAGATAGCAGACTTCGTTCACGGTTTTGACATCGACACCGGTGCGAAGTGTTGTTGATTGGTGAAACAAGGGTGGAAAATACGTAGGTGTTTGTGACAGGTTTGATGGAATTTTGGTGAGTTTGGGATGAGTTTAATGGATTTTGTTCAGTAACTGTGAAATATGTGTATTATATGAAGTTGGGAAAAAAGTGTTGAGAGTTTCTCGTGGAATAAATGGTGAGTAGGTTATTTATGGCTGTAGCAGTGGTTTTTTTTGGCAGTTTGGAGGAGTTGCAAGTGTTGTGTTATTTTTTGTTGGGAAGAGTGGTGATTGGGATTGGTGAGAGTGAATCGAAGTTGTGGTTCGGTTTTTTTGAGGTTGGTTTCGGAGAAAGGATGATGAAGAGTGAGAATGGGAAAATTTTGTTTGAAGTGTAATGGATGTTGATTTGGTGAATAATGGTGGTTCAGGTTGTTTTATTGATGAGGGTTCGACAACAAACATAGTGGAAGCTACAAATTAATCAGAGGTATCAAATCCTTCTTCTTCTTGCTTCCTGTTCAAATGTCATTGTTTGATGCTGTTGCAGTCCTTAAGAAGAAAAGGACAGGTTGTGGTATGCTGATTTTTGGTATTTTGTTTGTTGTTTTGCAGGATGGTTTAGGTGGTTAGGACTGTGTTTATGGTTCAAAGGTCAGTGTTGTGTTTTCTGGTTTCTATGTGAGTTTTGTATTTGGTGTTGTTTCTGTGAACTGATTTTAAGTTAAGCTTTTTTTTTTGAAATTCTCTTTTTTAATATGAAGTTTTTACTCTATGTGCAGATTGAAATTTGAAATAAAGCTGGAAAAAAAAAGAACTATGGACAAATGGCTGAAAAGAAGTGAAAGAAAAAAAAGAACCGTACCCACCCGAAAGTTATCGGGGTGAAGAATCCACGGATGGTGAGCTCCTATTCCTCTTCTGAATTTTCTTGTTTTTCTCCCTTTTCTCCTCCTTTCTGTGGTTTTAAGTTGCTGGATTTTTGGTGTTTTTTGGACTGTTTTGTAGTATGTTTTGTGAATGTTGGTATGTTGCTGAGTTTTTGATGTTTTAAGGCTGAGTTGTAGTGTGTTTCAGTGTGTTGTATGAGGCTGAATTTGTGTAGTTGTGAGGCAGGTTTTTGTGAGTTGTATGAGGCTGTTTGTGGTGTGCTTAGTGCTGAATTTTTGTGTTGGTTGAGGGCTGTTTCTGTGTGCTTGAGAGCTGATTTTTTGTGTTGTTTGCAATGTAACAGTGTTGCTTTTTGTATGTGTTTGGGACTGGTTTTGTGGGCTAAGTTTTATATTGTTTTATGCTGAATTTTTTTTGGTTGCTTGTAGGTGAAGGATGTCTTGAGAGAGGGAACCAATGCTGAATTTTGCAGCTGTGGATGGAGTAGTGGAGCAGGAAAATGCAGCTGTTGGTGGCTGCATGCTGATTTGGGGCAGATTTGGAGCTGTTGCATTTTGTAGTCTTGTGCTGAATTTTTTTGTAGCATTTTTCTTGTAATTTTCTATGTAATTGTAACAAAACAACATTATGGAATAAATTTAATTATTTACATTTGATTATGATTTGAAATGAAGCTTGAAAAGGAGAACTCTAAATTAGAATCTAAATAAAAAACTTAAATTAGAAATGAATTAAAAAGAAATGAATTTAAAATTGAAAATAACTCATAAACTTAAATGAATAAACTTGGAATTAAAATTAATTTAGAACTTGAGAAATAAATTGGAATTTAGAAAATAAAAATGTGGATATGAATTAAAATGGAATAAATGGTTAAAAATTAAAATTTGAATTAGAAGTGAATAAAAAAAGGAATTAAACTTAAAATTGAAATAACTTAGAAACTTAAATAATTGAAATTAAAAATTAACTTTAGAATTTGAGAAATAAGTTTGGACTTTAGAAAATAAAAAATGAATTGAAATTGACATTAGATTTAGAAATAACAACTTGAAAATGGAATAAAATTAAAAATTGAAGAATAGAAAATAAATTCAAAAATAAAACTTGAAAATAAAATAAAAATTAATTTAAAAATGCGAACTTGAAAATAAAAGAAATAACAAATAAATTTAGAAAAAATTGAAAATTAAGCTAAAGGTTAGAAATAGAAATTTTAAAATAGGAACTTGATAATAGAAACGAAAATAGAAATTAAAATTGAAACCCAAAATGAATTAGAAAGTTATAAATAAGAAAATGAAATTAAATTAAAATGGAAGCTAGAAAATGAGAAGAAAACACAGAAAATAAATCGGGAAAAAATCCTGCTAAATGCGATGAAGGTATGATTATGATATGAGCGATTAGGGGTAAAATTTGGGGTGTGACACCAAGGCACAGCAAGTTTTCTCTAAAAGTGAGTATCTCCTCTCACAGTCTGTGAACTTCTTGCTTAAGTAATAAATGGCGTGCTCCTTACGACCGGTCTCGTCTTGTTGGCCCAATACGCAACCCATAGATCCCTCGAGCACAGTCAGATACATGAAAAGAGGCTTCCCAGGAGTAGGTGGGATCAAGATAGGAGGTTCTTGCAGATAAACCTTAATCTTCTCAAAAGCCAGTTGACAATCAGGACTCCACTCAATTGCTTGATTCTTCCGGAGTAACTTGAATAGAGGCTCACAAGTAGCAGTCATGTTGGAAATGAATCTGGAGATGTAGTTCAATCTTCCGAGGAAGCCTCTGACTTGCTTTTCTGTCTTGGGAGCTGGCATCTCTTGAATTGCTCTGACCTTATCTGGATCTACTTCAATACCTTGCTGACTAACAATAAAACCAAGTAACTTTCCTGATCGGACACCAAAAGTACACTTAGCTGGATTCAGGCGCAGTTGGAACTTTCTGAGGCGCTCAAATAACTTCAAGAGATGATTCAAATGATCCTCCTCACTCTGTGATTTGGCAATCATATCATCCACATAAACTTCTATCTCTTTATGCATCATATCATGGAAAAGGGTGACCATTGCCCTCTGATAAGTGGCTCCTGCATTTCTTAGACCAAATGGCATAACCTTGTAACAATAAGTGCCCCATGGTGTGATGAATGTAGTCTTTTCCATATCGTCA
This sequence comes from Lathyrus aphaca, assembly GCA_963966055.1. Lineage (NCBI taxonomy): Eukaryota > Viridiplantae > Streptophyta > Magnoliopsida > Fabales > Fabaceae > Lathyrus > Lathyrus aphaca. The sequence goes on along the minus strand of OZ014521.1, from coordinate 36,076,839 downwards.
GGATCCATCTTGATCTGGTTGTATCCTGAAAACCCATCCATGAAGGAGAAAACAGCAAATTTAGCAGTGTTGTCAACCAAAGTATCAATATGCGGAAGAGGGAAATCGTCCTTCGGACTGGCTTTGTTCAAATCCCTATAGTCCACACACATTCTGACTTTGCCATCCTTTTTTGGGACTGGCACAATATTAGCTACCCACTCAGGGTACTTTGCAACTGCGAGGAATCCTGCATCAAACTGCCTTTTGACCTCTTCTCGAATCTTCAAAGCCATGTCTGGTCTTGTTCTTCGAAGCTTTTGCTTTACAGGAGGACACTCCGGTCGAAGAGGTAACTTGTGGACCACTATGTCTGTGTCTAACCCGGGCATATCTTGATACGACCATGCAAACACATCTACATACTCTCTGAGAAGCTTGACCAATCTTTCTCTGATGTCTGCCCCAAGTGTTGTACCAATCTTGACTTCCTTCATGTCTTCATCAGTGCCAAGATTTATGGTCTCTACCTGCTCCTTATGTGGCTGGAGATCTGTGTGCTCATACTCAACTAATCTTGCCAGTTCTTCAGGAATGTCACAATCTTCCTCACTTTCATCTTCCGCTTGGTAGATGGGCGAATCAAAGTTAGGAGAGAATGTAGAGTCATTGGATTCAGCAGGGTTTTCATTTATTCTGCATATGATAATGATTTGCTTTTATTAAAAGTGGAAAATAGAGAAATGCAAGAGAAAAAGCTTTTTTTTATTGGTTTTGAAAGATTGCCATCTTCTTTTAAAAGTGAAAAGAGAGAAAAAACTGTAAATGATCAAAATAAGAGTTTAACAAAATGCCTTCATTGATAATAACTTTAAAAATGAGAAGGGGCCCTACAAAATACTCCCATAGCCTTGGGCAGAGCTAGGGAACTTTGAAAACATTTAAAAAACCATAAATTACTTTGACAATGGAAAAATTTCCGGGATCTCGACTGCCTCCCAATTGTCCAAGGATTCTTCACACTGATACACCAGATGATTCACATCTTCATCTTCAGAAAATCTATCAATTGCATTGACCTGATAACCAGCACTGGAAAACACTTCTTGAATGGTCTTCAGACGTCCTTTAACAGAGGTTGACGCTCCTTCCTTCACCTGAGTTGGTTTGTAACCCAACCCGCAACGATCTAACTTCTGTTTGACCTCGATGACATCACCCCAACCTTCATAGCTTCTTTCTTCAATGGTGGAAATGGTACTCTTAAGCGATGCAAAAGATGGGATACCCCTCCCTTTTGGTTCCTCTACTTCCAGAAGGACAGCATTGGCTATCTCAAGAGCTTGGAAAGAAGTTTCCAAAGCATCTTCATCAGCCTCAATATAACTAAAGGATGAAAGGTTGCTAACCATGAGATCTTTTTCCCCAGATACAGTTACCAGCTTGTTATCGACCACAAACTTCATCTTTTGATGTAGGGTAGAAGTGACTGCCCCAGCAGCATGGATCCAAGGTCTTCCCAGCAAGCAACTGTAATTAGGATTGATGTCCATAACCTGGAAAGTGATTTTGAAGACCTGTGGCCCAATCAAGATTGGTAGGTCTACTTCTCCAATAACCGTCCTCCTTGACCCATCAAAAGCTTTTACAACCAGTGCACTGGGCCTCATCTCTGCCCCTTGATAAGATAACTTAACCAGTGTTCTTTTCGGCAAAACATTCAATGAAGATCCCGTATCCACAAGAACTCTTGCTAAAGTATCCTCTTGACATTTCACTGATATGTGGAGAGCACGGTTATGGTCCAAGCCCTCTTTTGGAAGATCCTCCATACTGAAGCTGAGATTGTTACACGCAGTGATATTGGCAATGACTCCATCAAACTGATTCACAGTTATATCATGTGTAACATGGGCCTGGGCTAGTAATTTCTGGAGAGCACTCCGATGGGCCGGTGAATGCATAAGAAGTGATAGGATAGATATTCTGGAAGGCGTTTGATGTAGCTGATCAATAACCTTATAATCACTCTTCTTAATGATTCTGAGAAATTCTGCATCCTCTTCTCCCAAGACTACCCCTTTATCCTGGTTGACAACAGCTGGAATGACTTCTTTAGGTGGAGCCGTATTGGCTTGCTGAGTATAAACACGACCACTGCGGGTCAAACGACCTGCACCCGCTATGTCAGCACTTGCCACTTTTGAACCTTCCTTTTGACTAGCTTTATCAATCTTCTGATGAACTTTCCCTGTATCATACTTCCAAGGAACTGCTTTAGTGTCCTGATAAAGGAAAGGGTTACTCCTTTGTTCAAATCTTGGCTCAGGTACATTGAAAATTGGCACCACAGATTCTGGAGTATTGAAGATAGGTTGAACTCCTGAAGATTCAGGCAGGTTGAACACTGGCACCCAGGTAGAATCAGATTCAGGCAAGTTGAAAATGGGTTCAATCACTGCCACTTCATTCCTCTTCATATGACCGCTTACTTGTAAGACGCCTTCATCAATCAAATCTTGAACATCTTTCAAGACCAATTCACATCCTCTTGGACTATCAACACAACCTTCACAATTCTTATGGCAGCTCTTCAGTATACCCGCACCCACTAATTTTGCATGGAAGTCTCGAAGCGGGGTCTTGATATCTGTGGCGTTGAAAATCAAACCTTCTTCAGACTCGTCAACAATAGCATTTATGGACCCATGCTTGGGTAAAGGATTATCTTTGACATTCGGACCAGTATTCCCAAATGACAGAATGTTCTTCTCCATCAAATCTTTCACGATGTACTTCAAAGCATAACAACCCTCCAAATCGTGCCCTGGGGCACCTTCATGGAATAAACAGTGGGCATTTGGGTTGTAATTTGGTGGAAGCGGATTTGGTGGAGGACCCAAAGGCCTTGGAGTAACCAAACCCTTCTTCAACAGTGAAGGATATAACTCAGTATAAGTTATAGGGATTCGATGATTAGGAGGCCTTCCACCTGGTCTTCTATTCTGAAAGTTGGGATTTGGATGAGGAGCTGGAGTCCTCTGCTGGTAGGCTGAAGCATTGGGTGCTTGTTGATAGCCTGGATTGTTGAGCATTGGTTGATAAGGTTGAATCATTGGAGCCGCTTGTTGATACATCGGTACTGCTTGAGTTGGCCGATACATCTGGACTTGTGGATTAAATGACGGTTGAACCGCCGCTATATAAGGATGTTGGGCATACTGTTGTTGATGAGCATACTGCCGTTGATGAGGTGAAGGTCTTTGCCACAGCGGATTTCTTCTTTGACTTGCCATTATCGCATTTGTCTCACCCTCCTTCTTCTTGTGGAAGTTATTGGTAAATTTCTTGCCAATATTCCCACTGCCGGTACTGGAACTGCCAGATGCACCACTCATTTTTCCACTCTTCAAACCGAGTTCTACCTTGATTCCCACAGCCACTAGATCAGAAAAACTAGCAGTTATACTTCCCACCATCCTCTCATAGAATTCTGGTCGCACAGTGTCAACAAACCAGTCAGCTAATTCTTTTTCAATCAATGGGGGCTCTACTTGAGAAGCGGTCCCTCTCCACCTCTGAGCATACTCTTTAAAGGATTCAGACTCTTTTTGGGACATGCTTAGAAATTGCCTCCTATCGGGAGCAAGGTCCATGTTGTATTTGTATTGCTGGATGAAAGCATCTGCCAAGTCTTGGAAACTGCGAATCTTTGACTGGTCTAGCGTTAGATACCATTTGGAGGAGATTCCCTTCAGACTGTCCTGGAAACAGTGGATCATTAATTTATCATTGTCCACCTGCGCAGCCATTCTTCGATAGTACATCAGGAGATGGTTCTTAGGACAAGTCGCGCCTTCATACATATCAAAAGTGGGTATCTTGAACTTTGGAGGTATTACCAATCCAGACACCAGACACATCTCTCTAGCAGCTGCCCCAAAGATCTGGTCACCTTCAATTGCTCTTAACCTTTTTTCAAGGGTATCAAAATTCTCTTGCATCTTCACATGTTTCTCATCTCCGTTTTCAGACATATCTGGCGCTTCATACCCCTGATGGTCATTGAAGTACGGTTGGGCACGGATGTGCACAATGTCTTGTAAAATTAGCAACTGCATGATTTTCTTCATTAGTCACAGGAACAGTTTGTTGAGCAGCAAATCCTTGGGAAGAAGGAATAAAACCCTGAGCAGCAAATCCTTGGGAAGAAGGAATAAAACCCTGAGCAGCAAATCCTTGGGAAGAAGGAATAACACTCTGAGAAGCAAAACCTTGAGAAGGAGGGAAGAAACCCTGAGCAGCAAATCCGGAAGAAGAGGGAATAACACTCTGAGAAGCAAAACCTTGAGAAGGAGGGAAAAACCCAGGAGGAAACCCAAAAGGAGACCAGGTCACAGGAGTAGTGACTGATGATGTAGGCTCGGTCGTTGCAGTGACAACTTCAGTCGTTGCAGTGACAATTTCTGACACCACAGTTTGCTGGGTATCCAACTTTGCTCGAATGACTTGCAACATTTCCATCATCTGACCCATATCTCCACGAATATCAGAAAGCTCTTCGTTAACTCTGTCCATCTCTAGGTCTCTTTCAGCCATCCTCTTTCTGGCTTGAGCTCGAGTGTAGTATTTGCGTGAGAGCCTCAGTGTGAAAGCTGAATTGAGAGCAGATGACGGGAATGAGTTTTATATGAAAAATGCAAATGAAATGCCAAATGTATGAGTGCAACGCAAAAATAAATCTTATTCAAGGAACTTAAGAAACAATTTGCAAATACCAAGGAACCCATAATAATCAAAAGGATATGATTTCATTAAATTCAAAAAGTGATATAAAGTCTTGAGTACACCTTCAAAAATCCCAAACAAAGCTTAATAAGAACAAAGACAAAGTCCTAAGGAGATTCTCCTAAAAGTCTCAAGTTGAGCTTCTCGATTTGCGCCTTCATCTGAGCCCTTTCAAGCATAAGTTGATCCACGATCGACTTCCAAGAAGTGTCCCCTTGAGTGCTGGAGGAAAATAAATCCTCTTGTGCTTTCCTTTTCTTGTTGGAGAGCTCTTCTTCTTCCTTCATCTTCAGTTGTCTTCTAAGTTCTTCATTCTCACTACTGATGATCTGATGCCGATTCTTCCATGCATTCTTCTCTCGAATCTCTTTCTCCAAATCAATCTTCAGCTTCTCTGCATCATCCATAAAGACTAGAATGGGTTTCTTGAAGGTCATAGGATCCTGGCGAGGGTAAGGCATCTTCAGACTGATTGCCCTATCTCGTACCCATTGGAGATAGGGTTCCATAGAAACACAATTCGGCTTTCCCAAGCTACTTCTCCCTTTCCTATGGATGTACTTCCAAGCTTGCATAATCTGTTTCTTGAGCTCTGGTTCTTCGTCATCCTTAAAGAAAATTCCTTCCACTTCCACACTCCTAGGCTTGTCCTTCAACGGATACCCAAGTTGGCGGCGAGCCAAAACTGGATTATAGCTGATTCCTCCCTTAGTGCCAAGAAGAGGCACATTAGCAAAATCACCACAGCTATCAATAATCAATGCTCCATCATAAACACGATTGTACCAGCTAATGTCAGAGTGGGTAAGAGACATGATCCTTTGTGACCACCACAAACCATCCTTAAGATTCCAAAATGAAGCTGACTTAGGCAAGTGCGAAATAAACCACTCGTACAACAATGATGCACAACAAGTAATCATCCCTCCCTTATGGTGATTCCTCAGATGGATGGAATGGTAGGTGTCTCCGAGCAAAGTAGGGACCGGGTTCTTCTTCAGAAAGATCTTGATGGCGTTCAGGTCGACAAAGTCTTCAAAGTTTGGGAAAAGTAACACTCCATATATCAGCAGAATAAAGGTCGCCTCAAAAGCTTTCATATCCTTCACATCAACAAAACTCTTGGCCTTTTCTATCAAAAACTTTGTAGGGAATCCAAAAATCTTTCCTTTATAGGTCATATTTGCCTTGACCTCAGGAACACTCAAATATGTCGCCTTTGCAATCTCCGCTTCTTCAGGGTCCTTCTCTAGAACAGGGAATGGAAACTCATCCTTAACACGTGATCCCACCAGAAATGAATACTCTTCCAAAGTAGGTGCCAATTGGTAATCAGGGAACGTAAAACAGTGGTAGAGAGGATCATAAAACTGGAGCATCACAGAGAGCAACCTTCCATCCCAATCAGTCTTAAGCAAAGCTAAAAGTCTCCTATGCTTCTCCATGAAGGCTTCTTGATCCAGAACCAAATCTCTTAATTTCCTTAGGTCTTCGAGTTTGGGAGTTTTGAATGTGTACTTGACAGTCTTTCTTCTTCCAAAGTCCATGATGATACCTATGATATTTGCAAAAATAGGGTTTCTGAGTTCCTTGAATGAATGGTAAAAATGATGCTTCATGATGCGTGAATGCAACAAACACAAACACAAACAAGGCTTAGGTTCAAAGCTTGCATGAGGTCAAAGGTTCAACCCTCCCAAAAGGTATGTACTAATGAGTTTATTTGTACCTGTACAACGGGTTCTAAAAGTTCCCAGAATCACTGTCCCATCTTTCGGATATTACCGACTTCCCAACTCGACTTGGTAATCAATAATATTCTCAAGAGAGTCTCATCCGAGTGCAGTATCGCGTATCAACTATTTCGGATTTGCACCCTCATAGTCATCGCACTACATCCCTAAAAAGGCCAAGTGGGGGTAAATGTCCTACGGTCCTCAGCATTAATGGCTCTCAGGTCGAACATAGTGATGTTTTCACGACTGAACTCGATCAACAAAACTACATCCGAGGAGGCCTCCGCTGAGTGGTGGTGTCTCAAGTCAACCTGGTCGGGACTCAACTCCCTACAAGCTTTCTTGAATATACCACCGTCCTATCCTATTTGCACTCAAGTCCGGGTTAGGACTTATCTCACCACACATGGAACACCCAAAAATCCAAAAATAATAACAAGCAATACAACAACAAATATACAAATATACAAGGTGGGCTTAACCCTCAAAAATGGTATCCCCAGTGAAGTCGCCATTTTCTGTTGCGGTGAGAATTGGATACCAAGCTATTATGTGAGCTTGAATCGCAAAACTTTTATGTTCACCACCGACTTTAATTTAATCCAAAGGGAAAAGGGAAAAAGATCGTAAAAAACCCTAAATAAGGAGAAACTAGGTTCGGGGGTTGATTATACCTAGGGAAGGTGTTAGCATCCTAAGCATCCGCAGTATCCTACGGGAACCTCTTGTTAGTATTTGTATTTTTGTTGTTTATTGCTTGCTAAAACTAATGGGAACCTAAGGTTTTTATTTCTAATGGTGCTCGCACAACATCGCATCGATGCCTACGTATCGGGTGTAGAATCAGAGCACTCGTAGTTCTCCTAAGGATTAACGAACACTTGGTTACGCTCAAGGTTCGCGGGGGAAAGTAAGTGTTATGGCAAACACTCACGTGACTTAACAAAGTCACAAAAAGTTATAAAATAAAACACTAAGGACCTAATGGCTAAGGACCTAAGGATGAGGGACCTAATTGCTAAGGTCAAAGAAAAAAAAGAGGGACCTAATTGCTAAGGTCAAAATGGTAACTAGGGGTGGCTAAACTTCCTATGACATTGAGTCAACTTCAGGAGTTCTTTCCCTTTTGGATTGAAAAACATAAACAGAAAGTAAATAAAAGAGGGTGCAAGCTCCTAAGACTAGGCAAAGGTTGCTACTTGCAAAAATAAACTGAATGAAGTAAATGGAAATGCAAAAAGGCTTAATAACTGGGCTATGGCTCGATATATGGATCGAGAATGCAGGGGTGGAAAACAAGCGTAGTGCTTCAATTTGATTAAGTTGAAAAGCTGTGCAGTGTAAGGAACTGTGCAGATGGCGATCGTAAACGACCGACTTACGTGTGTGAGGGAAGTGTATGTGAAGTTCACTTGGCGTTGGACCAAGGAATTTATTATTTTGAAAATTAATATTAATATGATGTAAAAGTGCGAGAAATAAATAATAAATAATAAATAAAGTGAAATAAATTATGAAATAGAAATAAATAAATTAAATAAATTAAGTAGAATAAATAAATGAATTAAATGGAATAAAAAAATGCATGGCCTCATATGGGTCACGATTAATCGGAAACGATTTATCGTGACCTTTGTCATATCATCGGCCCTAATAACTAAATAAATAATATGATAATATTAAAAATCAAATAAGTCCATTAAATGAAATATAAGAAAACTAAAAGAATTATAATAAAAGAAAATTAAAAGGAACTATAAATAAAAGACAGGGGTGAATTGATGTTGGGTCAGCGTGTGGGTATGAATATGAGACGGTTGGGCCCTTAGGCCCAGCATCCTTACCAAGATCCAAATGAAACCAAAATAAAATTAAAACCATAAAATGGAAACAAGGGACAGGGGGCACTATATTGGTGTATTCAGTGTGTACACAGAGACTCAAATGGGCTTCGGCCCAACTCAAAAGACAAAATTCTTAAAAAAATAAAATAACATTAATAAGCAGAAGTAAAAAACAATTTGAAAAATGGAAAAAGGAAGAAAACTAAACGCAGTAAAAAGCAAGATCCAAACGTGAAGCTTAGTCGGGAAGAAGAAAACAGAAACGAAAACAAAAAAACCCTCACTCTCACGAAGCCCTAAGCTTTCTCGCTCACGAAGCTCTCTCTCACGACGCTCATGGCTTCTCTCGGATCATTCGCGGCGGCTTTCCCGATTCGTTCACGGTGGTTATGGGTATGGTTTTCATCACGGTATTGGGTAGTGTCACAGCGGTTCAGCGGAAAGGGTGCGTTTGGGCTGGAGTTTAACAGTGGTTTTGTTCACGGTTTTCGGTTTTGAAGGTGGTGATGGTTGGCCGACGATATGGGTTGCGGTTTTGAAGTTGTGTAGGCCGGCGGCGGTGAAGGAAAAGGGAGAGGCGTTCGTGATGGTGAGCGGCGGTGAAGATACGGGTTGGTGATGGCTTCAAGGATTTTCGGTTCAAATCTTGTTCATAGTTTGTGGGTTTTGTTTTCGGATCTCAATCTCTCTGTCTCAACTTAGATTCGATTCCATCTTCTTTTTCTTTTTTGTTTTCTGTTTGATGTCTGGAGAGGAAGGCGAAAGGGGATTTGTGGTGGCTGGTTTCGTTTTCACGGTAAGGTGAAAGTAGTTCTGGTTTTGACGATGAGTGATAGGACTCAGTGGTGTTTACGGTGAGTTGAGGTTGGAGTTTCAGGTTGCGGCGGCGGATCGGTTGTGAAAGGGTTTCTGAGTTGAAGGTGAAGGGGATGTACCGTGGTGGTTTATTGGAAAGGTAATGAAGAAGAGAAGAATTTGTGGTTCGGTGTTGAAAGGATGGTGGTTGGGGCGTTATCGGCGCTCTGTGTTGTTGATGGTAAGGAAAGAGGGCCACTGTATTGGTGCGGTTGTGGATTAAAGTCGCTATTTCAGTGAGATTGTTGGCTCGCGGATTCGGTTTTGCGGAAGGCTTTGTTCTGGTTTTCGGTTGTTGGCTGTGAACAGGTTAGTCAGTGATTTTGGAAGATGGCTTGGTTTGATGAAATGGTTTTTCGTCCAAGAGCCTCGGCTGTGAATGTTTAAGGATGTCGGTTTGGGTATGGATGCAGGTTGTTTCTGGGTTTGTGAAGGCTGAAGGTTATGAGTAATGTTAAGGGAGGTAGTAGGTTTGAGAGGTGATGATGAGCAAAGGTGGTTTGCACGGTTTAGTGGTTCAGTTTGTTTCGGCTGAGATTATGGGTTAAGGGTTGGTTTGATTGGCCAGCTCAGGTTTATTGGCAACGGCTACGAGTTTCACAGGGTAGCTTTCTCACGGTTCTGATTGCGGTTTCAGGTTGGTGTTGCGGCTGTGAAAGGTTGATTAAGGTTTTGAAACGGGGTGAAAAGGTTTTCTGCTAATGGTGGATTTTCAGGTAGTTTTGATTCAGATTTTCGTTTCTATTTCTTTTCTGATTTTTCATTGTTTGATGGTGGTAAATGGTTTTGATGGTTTATTGTGGTTCTCTGTTTGAAAGTGGTTTTTCAGGTTTGAGAGAGTGGGGCAGTTTCAGTGTGCGAGTTTTCGAGCAAGGAGCGGTTTGTTCAAGGTTGTGTAAAGTCTGGTTATGGTTTGTGAAGATGCTGGATTTTTGATTAAAGGTGCTGACAAGTGATGAAGGTTTAGGAGGCCTTGCTGAGTTTGAGATGGAGGTGGTGAGTATTTGGGTTTCAGTTTTGTGGGTGTTTTTCATCTCACAGTGGTAATATGTGGCTATGTCAAGGTTTATTGATGAAGCTTTTTTTTTAATTTTTGTTTGAAGTTTTAAGGTGAAGTTTGTTTTGTATGCAGACTTAAAATAAAGATGAGAAAGAAAACTTAAACTATGGACAATGCTAAAAAGAAATGAAGGAGAAGAGGACCGTACCGACCCGAATGTTATCGGGGTGACGAATCCACAACGGTAAGACTACTCCTTGTTGTTGCTGAATCTTTTGCTTCCTCCTTTCTTCCTCTTCTTTTTTTGTGGTTTTGTATGGCTGAATTTGTAGTGTGTTTGGCTGAGTTTGTAGTGTGTTTGTGAGGGCTATTTGGAACTGTTTTGTGTGTTGTTTGTGGACTGATTTGCTGAATTTTTGTGGTGTTTTGAGGCAGATTTTTGTGTGTGTTCTGGTATCTGTTTGAGTTGGTTTTTGAGGTATATTTGAGGGCTGAATTGTAGTGTTTTGCAGTGTGTTTTTGTGGCTGAATTTCTAATGTAACAGTGTGTGTTTTATGCTGAATTTGGGACTATTTGATGGCTTTTTGTGAGCTGTTTGTGTTGTGCTTTGAGGCTGATTTTTTCTATCTTGCTTGTAGGTGAAGGGTTGGAGGAAAGGGGACAGCAGTCTGAATTTTGCTGCTGTGAGTGGAGAAGTGGAGCAGGAAATGCAGGTTGTTGGTGGCTGCATGCTGAATTTTGGGACTGCTTTGTGCTGTTGAAATTTGTATTTTTGTGCTGCTATGTTGTGCTGCATTTTTTTGTATTTTGGGGCTGAACTTTGTACATATTTTCTTTGCAATTGTAATATAAACAAAATAATATTTGGAATAAAGAGAAATTGATTATTTACACTATGGTTTGAAATTGAAACTTGAAATGAGAACTTTACATTAGAAATTAAATATGAACTTAAATTAGAAGTGAATTAAATAAATAAACTTAAAATTGAAAATATCTTAGAAACTTAAAATAATTAAACTTGGAATTAAAATTAACTTAGAATTTGAGAAATAAAATTGGAAATTAGAAAATAAACATGAATTAGAAATTGACATTAAATTTAGAAGTAACAACTTGAAAATGAAATGAAATTAAAAAATTGAAGAATAGAAAATAAATTCAAAAACAAAACTTGAAAAATGAAATAAAAATTAATTTAAAAATGTGAACTTGAAAATGAAAAGAAATAACGAATAAGTTTAGAAAAATTTGAAAACGAACTAACAATTAAAAATAGAAATTTTAAAATAGGAACTTGATAATAGAAACGAAAATAGAAATTAAAATTGAAACACAAAATGAATTAAAAAGTTAAAAATAAGAAAATGAAATTAAATTAAAATGGAAGCTTATAGGTGAAAAGACATTAAGAATCAAAAATATAAATAGCTAGAAAATGAGAAGAAATAAACAGAAAATAAAATCGGAAAAAAAATCCCTGCTAAGTGCGATAAATATATGATTATGATATGAGCGATTAGGGGTAAAATTTGGGGTGTGACAGACATGCTTAAAAGCTATGTCCAAGAACAATACAACAACCATTACCTAAAGGCTTCTGGTAGTGTACATGCACCTATGCCATATTTTCTGCATCCCATACTGCAGAGGGGAACTACAAGCCTAAGAGTCAACGACTTTTAAAACCTAAATCCTTATTTTACAAAAGAGAATTGGGTTATAATTTTTACATAAGACATATTTTAACCTTAGGTCTAAGTCTTCATATATATATATATATATATATATATATATATATATATATATATATATATATATATATATATATATATATATATAATATTATGTCCTAGGCTTTCTATCTTTGTCTTGATCCAGGACTTAAATCTTCAACAAATCTCGAACATATTTGTTTCTAATTTAAATCCTTCAATATAGTCAAGGATGTCTCATCTTGCTGTTAGGACATCTTCTTCAACATCTTTATTCTGCACAAATTCTTTATCTTTAGTCTTCTTATGTTTAGCCAAAATTTCGTCAAACCTCAGGTGCTTTCAATCTCCCCGTTTTGACAAATTTTGGCTAAAACATCTTCTTCTCTTATTCGTACTCAGCAAGACTCCACCTTAAGTGTTGATTTGAGCTTATCTTTGAATTTGAATTTATCTTCTTCTACACATTTATTTTTCCTTCCAAGAATGATCCATAACAAGTGTAGAAGACTCATCCAGAAAAGAATCATCGGTTGTAGCCTTTGTAACACAGAGTACAAAAATTATGTAACTCAGGTCACAAGATACAACTTGCTTCTCAACTCAGATCACACGACACAATCACAGAAATTCGTAAGTTAAGATGATAGAACATATTCCCTTTGCACCATTCTTGCACTGACACTGCTTGAATGAATCCAATAACTATACCAATATTCCTCTCCCCCTTTTTAGCCAAAACATGGCAAAAGTAACCAAGACAACTCCAAATCCAGGAACAACCCTTCCAAATTTTGAAAAATACCATCGAGTACTTCTTTTGAAAGAAAGGAATTTATGAAATCAATAAAATGTCACAAAAATAAAATTTATAGCAAGAAATTTCCTTTGAAAGTAACGAACCATCGATCAAAATGCTGGTCAATTCAAAGATCCAATAACTCCACTAATTGCGCATAGGCCAAGATTATTGATTGTTTCTTCTTTTAAGAGCATCTTCCAAGGAAATCCAGTTACATGTAAACATGTTCCATGAAAATGTCCTGACATCATGTCAGACAATGTCTTTTTTTACTGGCCTTTTCTACTGATTTGACAAAAACAAAGCATCTTCACAGGAATCTGCAGAGAAAAATAAATTCTTCCAGACTTATCAACGAATTCTTGAGCATCCATAAAGAACCATATATTATGTATTGTGAAGTTTCCCCCAACTTGAAATGATACAATGTCAAGTCATCACACTTGACATTTTCATCCCTTCAGCTTGACACTCACCACAAGCTTGGTGTAGAGTGCAACCCTGTAGTAGATCCTTAGATCAAGAGGCAACTCCCCTAATCTAAGATAATTTGTGCCCCCCTGAGCATCTTCATAGAAATGAATGGAAAACATAAGACACATCTTCAATGTCTTCAAGAGCTCACTCTCTATCCAACCATCTGCTGAAGCACATTCATTTTGGCACCATTATCCCTTCTGACAAGAAATAGCAGTCAATCACTATAGAGGTAAAAAATCGCGAGTATAAGCTATTGATTAACTTAACTCAAGGAAAGCAGAGTCGCCTCCGTGCTTTTGTTTTATTCCAAAAGGAAAAGGAAAAAAGAGAGAATAAATCCTAAGGCGAATCTAAAAGAAAAAAAGCTAAAGAAACAAACAGAGAAAGGGTAAGGGGGTTGGTTACAAAATGGGAAGGTGTTAGCACCTAAACTATGTGTGGTACTCCATGGGAGCCCTTTGAAATATTTATGTTTTTGGTTTGAAAATGGTTTGGTAAATGAGAGTGAGGGGATGAGAAAAGAATTAATTTTTAACGTTTTTATGTTTTGAGAGGTTTCCCACCTCATGCCTACGTACCCACAATGTGCAATGTAAGATCAAAACCCCGTAGTTTGTGGTACAAATAGTGAAAATTTGTTGGTTTTGATTGATTTTAATAAGTAAAGAAAATTTGTCATTTTCAAGTGGATTGCCTCACAAATCTACCATGAGAATAAGGGCATGGAATCATATATCCTTATGGGGAGGACGCAAACTCGGATAAAATCGATGAGTATGCCACTAACCCCCCACAAATGACAAAAGACTCAATTATATCAAACTACAACCATGGAGATTGAGAGACTTACACCCGACTAAGAAAATGACTCATAATATAAACTTGTAAGAAAAAGGAATGCACAAAGGCACAAAACAACTTGAGTGAGTTTAGTTCTTTTTTATTTATGAATTGAAGTCAAAATGATTAAGTTCATTGAAGTCAAAATGATTAAGTTCATTGATATTTGTTAAAAGAAAAGAAAGAGTAAAAGTCACTTGACAAAAATCAAGGTTTTATTATTAAAGTAGTGAAGTTTTTTTTAAGAACAAGAATCCTTTGAAAAAGAGAGAAGGTTTTGAAAATTGAAGAATGGGAGGAGATGGAGAGGTTATCCTAAAAAATAAAATAAAAGAGATAAAGGAGGAAAAATCTAACAAACTTGATGATACTTCCAAGCATAAGAAAAAGAGTTCCACCCTTATAAGCATAAGCTAGCAAGTGGCCAAATAAAGGCTAAAGTACCAATCCCATGATGATCAAAACAAAGGGAAAGTGTCCTAGAATTTAGTCCAAAACTCCAATTTCAATGCAAAGTATAGTAACCATAGTCCAAGATTAGGATCACAAGTATTTTAGAGGCTTAATCCTTTATTAATATTTTTGGTGTCCAAAGGACAAAAGAAAAGAAAAAGCACAAAGATATAATGACATAAACATAACATGATAATGGATGATAAAGCTTGAAATAAAGAGGATAATGGAGCAAGAAGGAAATTAAAGAGCATAGGATGCAAGAAGAAATTAAAATAGTAATATAGTAGTAGTAATAATAATATATACATAATAATGGTATGGTGAACTTATTCATCCACAACCAAGAGAGTAACAAGGCACTTAATGTCAAAACGAGAAGGTGACATCGATTCCACTTAGTATCCTACACTATAGTAATTAACCGATACAATTAGACCCAAATTTGATGAAGACTTGAAAGAAGATTGGTATATTCAAAGCAACTAGGTATCAAGCTTCAAAAGTCATGGATCTAATGCAAATGATTAATCAACATTGGGGTGGAGCGACCAATCAATGTCTGGTCCATGAAAATGCAAGTATCCAATTAGTTTTTATTCCGAGATAGGGACACATTTATGTCTATGTTAAGAAATCTCCGAGTAATTTACGAAATAATTACCCTACAAATAAGGTCGGCCAATATAGTATGTGTGCTAATGCATGTGAGATGAATGATATGTAAATCGTCATCCTAACACCATACCACATAAAAATCAAGATGAATACCAAATTGAGTCACACTTATGATATTCTTTCATCTTTAAGTTCAATCACTTATCTTGGTGGATTCAAGTGTGAAAATACATCACTATTTCAAAGCACATAAAGTGAATTGAATAATTCACTTAAAGATTGACTTGAACTAATGAACATTATCTCCTCTAATATACACCCAAAGTCTATTGAAATTAAAGAGAAATCAATCTCAAAAATGTCTCCCAAGTTAAAAATAAGAAGAGAAGGGAAGAGGGCGGAGAGAAGATAAAACAACCCAAAAAACAAAGCAAAAACTCATTCTGCCTCAATGGTAATCGATTAACAAATGGGTGTTAACCTGTTACTAAAACACAGCCAATTTTCTAAAATTAACACCGAGTAACCGGTTAACACTTATGCATTAACCAGTTATGTATTAACTGATTACTCTGCATGCAGAATAAAACATTAGTGCAAAATTCAGCATGATCCCCTTTCAAAACAATCTTCAAACACCTTGTGCTCATAGATCTGAACTTGCACGAATTTTAGAGTAAGAACAAAACAAAAACCAACAATCAAAATAACAATATAGGATCCAAAGGATCAACAACAAAGAAAACCAAAGATCTACATTGTGGATGATGAAGATGAAGGTGTAACAATGGTAAAAGGTGAATTACCACTTCAAGGATTAGAACAACTCCAAATTACTCTACAAGCAAGCTTGATCTACTGAAATTGATGAAGAAAAATGGAAAGGATGAAGGTTTAGTTCAAATTTAATCAAGAATTCAATGCGAATTCTTGATAACTTTCAAAAGAAGAAATTGAGCTTTGGTGAATTTTGGTAGTTGGGGATATATTTTGAAAGAGGTTTTTTGGCTCTCTAAAGATTGATAAATGAATGAAATGAGGGTGCTATTTAAAGAGTTTATGTATGGAAATTTGGTGGAATGAAGCAAGGTTTGGAAGATCAAGATTAGGCTTAGAAATTAAATTTGGAGGGAATTAGCAAAAGAGTGTTGATTAATGAAGGTGTATGGTGGGAATTAATTTTGATGATGTATGATAATTAAATGAAGATGGTCTAGAATATTCCACTTGTGATAAAAAATTAAAATGGTGTAAAAATCACAAAATTTGAATTTGCTGCCAATTTTTCAAATTTGGGTGTTGTTAAACGGTTACTACCAGGGCGTTAACTAGTTACTCAGTTCAAAACGTGAAAAATATTTGCTTTTCTTTGCATTGTTGTGGTTCCGACTCGATTCTCTTGCTTGTCAAAGAAGTCATGGAAATAAACATACGAACCTTAGAATTCCTTGAATAATAATTAATAAAGACTTGGGAAATCTTTGGGCTGAGGGACTGTTCTGATATTTTTGCTTTCTTCCTGAAAAAGTTAGTAAAATATGGAAAACAAAATATTTATGGATTTTGATTAGATGTTAGTAAACATAACCAAATAAAAGGCAAATAAAAGCAATGGTGATCCCATGTGAGGCATACACCTGCAACCAAAAAGGATAAAAGAACCAGTGCATGATCTTGTTTGTATGCAAATGATGTGAATGCAAAACTCAATCTTAGGGGCAAAAATTAAGGTGTGACACTCACACATGAAAACCATCATGCTATCCGTGAGGCACATAATGATCACCATCCTCATAGTAACAAAGTGTTGGATTAAGATCAAAGTCCCATTGATCCCCTTCTTCCTCTTAGTTTGTTTTCCTCCCAACAGTGTCAGATACTGGACACATGCTTTATAAAATCATGAATTGCTAGACGAAGTCCTTCCACAATATTTTAAAAAAATAGACAATCACACAACTCTTCAAAGGTATCCATTCTTATCATTCTCCTATATGATAATCTGAAATACTCCTGATCAGTTGTTGATTATCCATGTGCAGACTTCCAAGAAATAAATACCTGATCTACTTCAGTATTCTCTACATTCTCCATCCAAGGCAGACCTTTTACTTCATCATTTTCTCATATGACTATGTAGACACTCTTTAGGCAATTATGTTGGTAAAACTCTCCAGAACCAGAGCATAATCATCCTTCAACAAGGATAACCCACCCAGATAATGTTTCAACACCAAGTTAGAACATCTTCCACACATCAAGACAAAATTATTGATATGCTCCACCAACTGGACTTACTATAGCATAGTAATCCAAAGAAATAAAGAACTCAAATCAACATTGCACTACCAGCTTGAAAAAGAACTCCAGAAAGAGAGAAATAAACTTTCATCCACATTTAAGGAGAAATAATCTCCTTGAGTATTCAACTTATCATCCTTCTGCCCAAGAGTAACTTGTTCCAAGACAATCCTCAAGACTAACCAATTGTCACATGCTGATTATTTTGATTCTTCAAATTCACTTTTTAAATCAACCAACTGCCACAGTTTGATCACCTCCTTCATGAATCCTCATATGAAAAATCCAATTGCCACATATTGTCTTTTTCACGTTTGTCAGAACTCTCACAAAGATATCCTGATATACATAGTGAAACTTGATCTTCAGGTTACATGTATCCACTCGCTCAATATCAATTCACACTTAGACTCCCTAAGACATGAAAAATGTAACATCTTCTCCTTCCTACATCTCCCACAAATTGCCATGAGAACAATTTTTGAAGCATCACTGGTCATTCCTGTAGATCACCATATCTTGAGTTGATATGCCACTCTACCAACTGAGATTCTAATGTTGAACTAGATGTCAGAACATTATGTTTTGACATTTAGTTGTTGAATTTAGCTCCTTCTTCTTCCACTTGAAAGAACTTCCTCCCTTTATAGAACAAGAATCTCATGCTCTCATAGACTTGATTCATCAACCAAGTTCAAGTAGAAAATCTCCATTCTGTAAATTTTGTAGTTATTCCAAACAATCTCACACATTGATGAATACCTGTTAGTGCTTCTCCAGAGACTTCAAACTTGCCACTGTTTGAATCTTCGGAAGGACTAGTTAGAAACTAAGCCCCGTAGCTGTATAAAGGATGCCCTATTTCCTTGAGTAGAGCCATCTTCACGAAGTTGCTGATTTTGCCACCAATCTGAACTCCATGATGAGCATTCTGGAATGCCCTAAAGTATATGGATCAGAAATAAACCAATCCAATTAGTCATCAAGATTATGAGGTCTTCATAGTCTTCCATTTCCATCTTTAAAAAGTGCATCACCATCTGGACAAGTCTCAATGCTTTCCAAGAAAAGATGTGAAGCCAATAATCTTAGGTCAAAAGCCTAGAAGACTTCTGAGTGAATGTAGAACCCCTTCCATGATTCTCCAAACCTCTAATGAAAAGATGTTAGAACATCTAATATAACATCCTCAATCTTGAATCATAAGGATAATCAAATATGCATAAAGCAATTGATTTTTAATCCTTGTAGCTATAATTCATGTCCGATTCCAGCATATTCTGAATATCACATAGATATTCTTCGTCATGTTGTCTTCTTCTGTTGTTGTGGAAGTTGTTAAGATATCAAGGCTCCCCCTTGACTCAAGCTCTTAAGATTCTCTCTGAACGAATCCTAATTACCTTAACTATGTGAACTGATCTTAGGGTTAAGAAGTATGAGTTCTTCCTTGCAGGTTGTTTGTGGACGGTGAAAATAAATCACCTCAACTGTTTTCACTTATATGCTTCCAAGAAAGCACCTCCTAGTCTGAAGAATAACTAGTAGACTTTAGAATATGGATGAATTACTTTGATTGGACTTGATCATCATATTAAGTGTCTTCAATAACTTAGCCAATAAGAAATCATCAAACCCCTAGAGCATGAGTTTGATAATTCATCTTACCTCTTCTATCCAGTCTGACTTCAACATACATGATTACGCCACTCAACCATGTACCAAGTCACATAAGACTCAATCATCACAATAACATCCCTCTACTCCCGAATTTGAAATACTATGTGTCTTCAAATTGATTGACATCTACAAGAACAAAAACAGGTAAGGACAACTACAAGCTTTATTCAATCATTACTCCAGTATCCCATTTTACTGGAATCCTTCAATCAGAATATAAGTAGCGGAATAACTAAAGAACGACTTCAACTTGCCATAGACAAGATGTCAAGACATCTTTCATGATACCATCCAAGAGAACTACCACTCCTCTTGTTTGTTGTTGCAGAACCCTTCAGACAATAACTTCTCCTTGTTTAATCACCAGAAAGTACTCCATGGATCTCATCTAGAAATAGACCAAGATTCCTGCTCTGATATCAGTTAAATTTCTGGTTATGCAGATACTCCAATGTCCTATCTTAATGTTAAGACAATGATTACTACATTTTAGAAAACAAAAGAAATACATAGCTGTTGTTTTGAAGTGATGCAACACAATCACAACAAATGTTGAGACATAAGGTTGGGACATCTCAGTCAAGAACATATAACATAAAACTATAAATTGAAGAATAATAAGAACACATAATATGTTGAATTGGTTCGGTGTTAACAAACCTATATCTAGGGGATACCAATCCAGGATGAAGACTCCACCATGTCGTAGTATTATCACAAAGCTAAACTTCCCCACTTACAACTTTGTCTCCTAATCACTACACTAATGGACATCTTTATCAAAGCTAAATTCCACCGTTTATAACTCTAATAAGAGAACCTACTCACATCCTTCACAACCTGCATTGCATATATCTTCTACCATCATAGAACATGTCACGGTTTTCTTAACCAAGAAGTTATCTTGGACATGCTTAAAATCTTCATCCAGAACAATGCAACAACCATTACCTAAAGATTACTGGTAGTGAACATGCATTTATGTCGTCCTCTCTGCATCCCATATTGTAGAGGGGAACTACAACCCTAAGAGCCAACGACTCTCAAAACCTAAACCCTTATTTTACAAAAGAAAACTAGGTTATAATTGTTACATAAGGAATATTTTAACCCTAGGTCTAAGTCTTCATATATATAGTCTTATATCTTGGGATTTCTATCTTTGTATTGATCCAATACTTAAATCTTCAACAAATCTTGGATAAATATGTTTCTAATTTAAATCTTGTATTATAGTTCAGGATGTCTCATCTTGTTGTTAGGATATCTTCTTCGACATCTTTATTCTACACAGATTCTTTATCTTTAATTATTGTGTTTAGCCAAAATTTCGCCAAACCTCAGGTGCTTTCAAAATCTTCATGATCCTTGAGACCATGTTATATGTGCCATGTTATTTTTTATGCTATCTCATGCTAAGCCACCCCATATTTCATCAGCCCTGCAACAAATAAACATATACTCAATTTAACACCATAAGCATGAGCACAATGCAATCATCCAATTAGCTCATACTAATTAGCATAATATCACAACATGACCAATAATCAATCCTAACAAGCTAACATGACTAAAAAGCCTACCAATCCTTTCTCCAAACCAACATGATTAGACATATTTGATTGTAAATAATTATAGCATTAACTAAAACATCCCATAAATAACAAATGGAAATCAACATAACCTAATAATTGTCCAATGCAAATATCAACTAGTATGTTGTATCTAATTTTTATAACATTTCAGTTTTACTTTTCTTCTAATATTAACTTAAGATAACTAACTTTTAAATTGATGTTAACTACCATAACTCATTAAACCAAATGCACTAACAATTTAGTAGTTGTTTGAGCAAAGCTCAAAGCAATCAACAAAGGTAACTTTAACTATTTCACAATAGGTTCCAACCAGAACTAACTTTCTAACTGTAACTTTCCCAATTCAACTAACTTAAGCATCTAACACTCGAATTAACATAAAATTATCCTAACTAACAATGAAACTACTAAGGGTGTAAAAACAAAGTGCATGCGCAAGTCACTCTGAAAATCCAACAGTTTCAACATTCCCTCTAACTAAATTTCATCTAAACATCCTAACTAGTATTCACATATCACTAACTTCGCAGCAATTATTTATCAAACCAATATGAGTCACTAACTGATTCTCTAACTTCTACTCTGAATGATTTTGAAATACACTAATCAAACTAGCTCTGCTAGTGAACCTTGTCCATTCACATTCATTAACCAACTAACTTAATCCATTTTAATTAACTTCTTACTAACAAAATTTCTAACTCCTATAGTCCCTAACAGTCCAATACCAAACTTAACTAACTTCCAATTCACTACATCACATGATATCTAATAGTTGATAACAATTCTACATTAACTAACTAACCACCTTAACTAATCCTAACTAATGTTTCTACCAACATTCTATCACTTAGCATCTAGTTTTCTAATTAACTGATTCAGTTCATTTAATATAATAACTCGATATAATCAAACTAACCTAACTGCCAAGCATGGTTTTAAATTGCGGTTGCGGTCACTGCGGTTGCGGATATTACGGTTGTTGCGATGCGGATTGCGGTCATTGCGGCGTGAATTGAAATCTAGATATAAATAGAAAGGAATGTAGATCTAGTAATTTTTCAAGCAATGCGTAATATATTGCATGCTGATGTGGTATGATGTGATCGTTGCGGTGTTATGATGCGGCCGTTGCGGCGTTATGATGCAGTTTTTAGTGTGATTTGCAATAACACCGCAATTGCGGACTGATGCGATGTAGACACCACCGCAACCGCAATATTGCGGCCACATCAGGCGATGTGGTCTACAATTTAAAACCATACTGCCAAGTATAATTAACTCTAACTGTTCACTCAATTCTTAACTTCAATTCATTAACACTTGAACTAACAATACCCAACAATTCTAACAACAAGTTAACTCTGTTAAGCTTCTAAGTAATTCACTTAACATTAACAACTGCCCTAACTGCAACAAACCTTGCCCTAATCCTTTGTCAAATTCAGTCCCATCCCCGACGCAATGGAGAGAACTCTGGTGAGGAAAGCATAATGAGAGAGTGTGTGTGAGAGAGAGATAAGTCAGGCAAAAATGAAATGAAGTAAGAAATGAGTTTGATCCATGTTCTACGAGGATTATACTTGTCACCCCCACTTATATCTGGTATCCCAATCATTGTGAAATTCCATTTTTATCCTTTACATTTTTGAAAATTATGAATTTTATAGTGGTATACCGGGAATTTTGAAATCACCGATGTCATTTACTGTGAATTTCAAATTTTCGATAAAAAATACAGGTAATTTCGAAATTCCCGGTTAAAAATATAATTTTTTTATACTACCATCAATTTTGAAATTCCCAGTACAATACCAGAAATTTCGAAATTCCCGGTACTATACTGCGAATTTCGAAATTGATAGTAATGTAAAAGAACAAATTTTGAAACTTCTGAAAAATTTTCACAACCTGAAAATTTTAAATTTCCAGAATTTTTCACACATTACCGGAAATTTTGAAATTTTCGATAATTAAAAAATTTACATTTGTTTCAAATTTTTCAGAGGCAGTTTTGATATTTTAAAATATGGGGGTGCCAGATTAAATTGTAAGGGTGACAAGTAGATTTCTCATGTTCTATTGACCCTTTCATGCATTGGACCTAATTGAGTAATAAGCCCAATGGTAATAATAATGCAATATCGACCTGAAGACTTTACCCTATACCCCTACATCTATACTTTTACCCCTACAAATTTTTCAAAATGCCTATTATAACCTTATTATATTTTATTATTTTATTATTTTATTTTTTTTACCATTTATATCATACCGTCAAATTTTAGAAAAAGTGATCCAAAAAAACACGATCCGGAAGACTTAAAGAATGAGTTCCGGTACGTTAATTTTCATATCGGAAGACTTAATAAAAGTGTTCCGTACCGGAACACTTTTATTAAGTCTTCCGGTAGCCCTGTGTATGTGTACCGGAACACTTTATGTAAGAGTTCCGGTTTGTTCCAAATACACTACCGGAAGACTTACGTGAAGTGTTCCGGTTTATTTTTAATTTTTTAATTTTTTAATTTTTTAATTTTCTTTATAATTCCTTAATATACAATTAAGGAAGGAAAAATTATTTGACATTAACAACATAATAAATATTTATTACAAATTAAAATATTTGACATTAACAACTAAATATACAATAAAGGAAAAATTATTTGACATTAACAACATAACAAATATTTATTACAAATTAAAATTTATAGCATTTAAATGATGATTTATTGAATATGTATTTTTGATGTAAATACTGAAATATGAATATTATATATTAATTATTCAAATACAATAAAAATAAATATTATATATTAATTATTTAAAAGAAAATTATAAAAAAATCAGTTTTATAAATATTAAACATTGAATAAAAGTATAAAATAAATAAAAATATTATGAGAAACAAAGTTATTTAATGTCATTTATACCATTGAATCATTATTATAAGATAAATAAAATTTATTACTCTTTATAATATATATATTTTTTAATACCATTTATTACTTAGAACTTAATTACATTTAATTTTTGTCTCCCTAACAAATAACTAAAAATATATTATTTATAAAAGAAAAATTATTTTAATTTAAAATGATGGTTAATGTACGTTTGAACTTTAAATTACTATTTAATTCAATGAACCTTTACAAGCAATTAAAATTTTTAAACGAAAAAAAATAATTCAAAATTATTTTTAACATATGATAAAATATTTTTTAAATAAAATAATCATATTATTCTATTTTGGAACAAACCGGAACTCTTACATGAAGTGTTCCGGTACACATACACAGGGCTACCGGAAGACTTAATAAAAGTGTTCCGGTACGGAACACTTTTATTAAGTCTTCCGGTGAACAAAAATAACAAAATTGGAAGACTTTCCCAAAGTCTTCCGGTATGAAAATTAATGTACCGAAACTCATTCTTTATGTCTTCCGGATCGTGTTTTTTTGGATCACTTTTTCAAATGGTAAAAAAATAAAAAAATAAAATATAATAAGGTTATAATAGGCATTTTGAAAAATTTGTAGGGATAAAAGTATAGATGTAGGGGTATAGGGTAAAACCTTCCATCGACCTCTATTTACATGGGCCCAACGCGCTTCCTCTGATCCAACCCCCTCTAGTCCATCCACCTTCCTGCAAAATGAAATTTAATTATTGATTAATTATTATTGTTTTCTTTTTAATTCTTTTTGTCACACATTTTTTTTCATACACATTTAATACATGAAAGATTCTTTTCTTAATCACTTTTAGAATAATTAGGAGTAGTTCCTAATTATAATTAGTTTTAAAATTTATCTTTAATTTTTCAATTAAAATTCATTAGAGATTAGGGTTTATTCCAATTTTTAATGATCTTAGATTTTAATTCAATCCATGTGCTTAATATATTTTTAGCATGATCATTACCCTTTGATTAGTTGATCAAGTTCATTTTTTTTCCAATTAATATTAGACTTACATTATACTTGTCCTCAATAATTAGTATGCTTCCCTTATTCAGTCAAGTGATCATAAGTCTCTTGATCACTTGATTGGGTTAGACCTTTGTACTTGCATTGTAGTGGATCTCTCAAGTCAAGCTCAAGTTCAAGACTACACATTAAAGACTGTAAAGATAGAAGGACATAAAGACTTTGATCATTGATGTGCATCATTCATTCAAGCACATCTTACCTTTGAAAAACAAAAAGACTCTTTTATTTCTTCAAGCACTTGTTAGTTATGATTCGAATGGCACGCCATGATCCTTAAGAAACAAAGAAGAATGAGAGGGATTATTCCTACCCTTGTTCTGAGTATCTTTGAATATTGGATGTAGGCCCTAATTATTCAAAGTATTCACATATGTTCACAAACTTTAGTGCAATTCAAATCGAATAAATTTCAAGCTTTCTTCCCCATAGACACTTCAATAATCCCCATCAATAACAACTTTCTCTTTGGACCAAACACTATATCATTTGATGTCCATAAACTCTTGAGGTTAATCATCTTCTCTTGGTTAATAACCTTCTATATGGGTTAATCACCTCCTCTTATTTAAACACTCATCTCTGAACCAAAACCCTTCATGCATTACCCTGTGAGCTCTGTGATCAGGAAAACCTTATTTTCTTTTTTACCTCGTAAACATCGTGCTTAGGAAAATCATGCATGCTTTGTAAGCTTCGTGCTTAGTCAAATCATCCATTCCCTGTCAGCTCTGTGCTTAGGCAACCTCATGCATGCCTTATAAGCTTTGTGGTTAGGAAAAACCTTTCTTGTAGGTTTCGATCCCTAGATCTAGGCAAAACCCGATAAATTTGCATTGGCTAATCACTATCTATTGGTTAATGCCACACTCTTAGGCTCAGATACATTGCCCTATGGGTTCAAACAATACCAATCCTGGTCAAAACAATACTTTCACAACAATTTTACTATTCAAACAAATCAATTCAAACTTCTTTTTTAATTCAATTCAAACAACTCTTTCTTTTTCTTATCATCACACAAAACATTTTCAAAACAAACTCTCTTTTCATAAAAGAACTATTATAATTTGTTCCTTAGAATTCAAACTAAAATCTTAGAGCATCCGAACAAGGATTAGAACAGCTAACGTCAAAACACTTCTAGGATGCGATTATAAATGTTACCTAAAATAACCAACAAATACTTATTTTCTACCCATGAACTACAGAGCTCTGGTTTTCTCATTGCACTATGAGAATACATAGGAACGAGGGTTTGAATCCTTGGCGAGCACATTAATTACAAACTTATTTTTTCCCTTAATTAAAACCAATCGCGAGTAACATTTAGATAATAACATCCATCCGCGAAAAGAACAATCAAAACGATTCTCGTTGAGTACAACAGATGTGAGGGGTGTTAATACATTTCCCTCACATAACTGACTTCGTTACCCATTTCTTTTCCCTAAGGGTTTTATCAATATTTTTCCGTTCCTTATGGAATAAATTAAGCCCAATGGCAATTTTTTTGTATCATCAAGTGTGTGGTGCACTCGGGTATTTTTTGCACCGCGACAGTTGACGACTCTGTTGAGGATTTAATTGCTCATACAAGAGTGTGAGAGAGAGAGAGGGAGAGGCCTAGTATTGTTTGTTTCCTTGTTCATTTGGGTGTTTATCTTTATTGTTTACTTACTTTATCCTTATTTTATATATCACATACTTTATTGCTTTAAATATTCATCATATTTTGGATATCTTCTATATTCTCTATTGTGCGTGGGTTGGGCTTTACGATGTTACATACGAGAAAAACTCTCTACCCGAGCTTGAGTATACATACATGATAGTATATGGCAAGAGTCGTGTTGACCTATTTGGTGTTATGTCTTGATCAGGGTCAACATGTCTGACGAGTCATTCTTTCCAGACAATATGACAAGGTGAGTGAGTTAGGAAAGTGGGAAAAGGGATGATAATTTGTGATCTTAGGTGGATGAGATAGTTCTTCATTCATGAAGAACCTTTGGTCTCTTAAGTTTTTCTCCGTCCTCAGTCAATTCTAGTTTAATGACAAGATATATATGTAGTTCTGGAATCATAATAGGGGAGGTATTTTTTTCGGTGGTGTCTGCCTATTCAGTACAAGTAGAGCTCAATCTCCTGTTGGTGAGTCTTTTCGTCTGAGGTCTAGCCAAATTTCCTACTAGGTGATGCTTCAGTGAGTAAGTTAATGTGTGCTCTTTCTAGAGCTTTCTCTTTTGGTGGTTGCTCTATAACTATGATTTTGTTGTTGTTGTATTTTTTTCTCATTATATATTTTAACTAATTGTTCATTTTTCTTGATACTCTTAATGTATTTTGTTCTTTTCTCATGATTGTAAGATTAACTCCAACTTAAAATTTGGCAGGTTCGCAATCTTGTTTTGTTTAAGAAAGCCAAACCTGTTCTGGGCTTGGTGGCGCGGGAAATTTTGGACTCGTTCGAGGAGAACTCAAGAATTGTCATTGTTGGCCTTGACAAAGTAGATGATGGCATAGACAGGGTAGTGCCTAAGGGCTTCTGGGTTGTTCAATCAGATGCTGGTTGTTTCGATGATGGTGTTGTTTCTCTAGGTTGAATCATTTGGGATCCTATGGGGAATACTTTTATGGCGGTGGCGCACAGGATTGAAAGTGTTGATGGCCATTTATTGGGAGAAATTTTGGGCATTCGTAGGGCGATTCATTTAGTAGTTGAACTGCATCTCCATAACGTCATATTTCAATCAGACGCGAAGCAAGTGGTGGACTGCATTAACGAATCCTTATCTCTCGCGAACATCAATCACATTGCTGTTGAATGTAAAGTTCTGCTACATCAATTTACTAATTGTTGTGTTTTGTTTATTTCCAGACTTTGTAATGTAGAAGCACATCATATAGTTGGGGTTGAGAAATCAAAATGGTCTAAAACTTGGTTTGGGCATATCCCAAATTTTTCTTCCTCTTCATGTAATGTTGTTTGTGGTTTTTAATGAAGCTTATGTCTTTACATAAAAAAAAGATTAACTCCAACTTTTATATATATATATATATATATATATATATATATATATATATATATATATATATATATATATATATATATATATATATATATATATATATATATATATATATATTATTTTACCTTCAAAATAATAATTGAAATATAAACTAATAAAATATATAAAAAGTTAGATAGGATTGAAATCTAGTAAAAACAAAGACACGGAAGATATAGGATTTAAAACTAGTAAAAACAAGTTTCCAAATAATATCATGTATTGTACTAGTATCTCTAATTATTATAATGGTGGTAGGCAGGTGTTTGGCTTTGGCTTTGCTTAATTATGTAGTTCTATGTGTTTAACTAAGTGAATTAAATAATCATATGTGGTATCAGTGCAAGTCATGAAAATAAAATGATAACATTATTAATCTTGTTTATCGTATACACATCATATTTAACCATTATTCTTTTAGGATTGTGTGGTGGATATAATTTTGGCTTAGACGTTTAGGATTAACGAGATCTTTTTATGATTTCACATTCAGTTGTATAGTTTATTTTTAAATTATATCATGATGTACTTGTTTTTTCATGTGCTTCTTTTAACATTAAGGATATGGAAAATAATATATTCAGTTTGAAAGTTATATTTTGGTAGATCTTTGATTGTCATGAAAATGCTTCTTTTTTTTTTGAGATAATTTTCCAATTAATATCACAAACTTCATTTCCTACTATATCGGTGACAATTGATGATATTCAGTTAATTGTGTAGTTGTATATCATCGATGGTATCTATGCATGTCATGAAGATAATATGATAACATTATTAATCTTGTTTATTGTATACATGATAATTTACCATTATCCTTTGATGGCTGTGTCAGGTAAAGATATAATATGCATTATGTGAATAAGTTATCTCATGCCCAGTGTATTCCATAAGTTTATTTTAAAAATAATAAGAGATTAATTGATATGGTCAATTTATCACCATTATTTATTTGCTATATTTTATAAATTTTTAAAATAAAAGTTAAATTTGTTAAAATATCTGACGGCTATGATTTACTGACAGTATAAAACTTCTTTTATATTGTTAGTGTATATCAATTAAATTTAAATAATAATATTATTTTATTTTATAAATTTTGATTGGTTTTATCACACATTTAATATTAGAATGGCGAGACTAAAAAAAGAAACATCGAGAAGTACAACAATAATAATGGATGCACACATTTATTTTTATTTAATTTATATATATATATATATATATATATATATATATATATATATATATATATATATATATATATATATATATATATATATATATATATATATTAATGTTACACACATTTACTTTTGATAATAGTGTTTTTGACCTTTATCATACAAATATTTACTTTCTCCATTTATTTGATACACCTATCACAACAGTTAAAAATAGAAAATCACTACGATAGTTTAAATATATGATTGTATGTATGCTATTTTCTATCACAGACATGCAAATGTGATTGTATATATATATGTAGCGTGTTACTTACTACAATAGTTACTTTAAATAATTCTTTAACGAAACATAATTAATGGTTATGCTAAACAATCGTTGTGATATATAGATCCAAGTTTATTATAAATTATGTTGAATGTTTATTTTGTCAATGCTCACTAATTAAACATATAACATTTCAATTTGCACTAGCTATAATATTATAATATAACAAATTAAACTATATTAGAAGTATAAGTTCACGTTCAATGCTGGACAAACACCTTATCTGTATTTTGTTCTTTGACAGTAAGGACTTTGTTTAATGATTGTAGTTCTTCAACCACCTCATCCTTCACCTCTAGTTATTTTTGCGAAATATTATCTACTTTGCATACAATCTTAGAGGTGGAGAGAGAGGTGGTTGAAGACCTACAATCATTAAACCAAGTTCTAACTGTCAAAGAACAACATGCAGTTAACGGTGTCAATAATTCTTATCAAGAATTGAACGTGTACTTATTTTCTAATACAACTTTATCTATCATATCATAATTTGCTAATGTAGTTTAGAAGGTTATATATTCATTAAGGGATTGTGAAAAAACTCAATTCAAATAATATATAATAAACTCGTCTTTTAAACAAACATTAACAACGACATTCATTAAAAAAATACTAAGAATGAAGCTAAAGTTAGAGCAGAAAACTTACCATCCCTACCTACAATTTGCAACACTAACTTTAGCTTATTCCTCTTTATTAAAACAAGCATCGTTACTGTCGTACCTCGAAAAATACGATCCTAAAATAAACAACAGAGTCGCCACCTAATTATATTTATTCTACGAGAGAAAAGGGAGATATAGACACAACCTAAATAAAGGATAAGAATGGTCAACGAAACCACTAATCTAAGTTCGGGAGTCAGTTACGCAAGGGGAAGGTATTAGGCACCCCTCACGTCCGTTGTACTCAACGGGAACCTCTTAGTCTAGTTTGCGCTTTAAATGTTAACTTGTATTATTGTCTTCTTTTACTGATTAAGGTTGCTTATTAAAGGGAAAAGAAAATTATTATTTATTGCGGAGAAAGGTTAAGTTTTTTATTATTGTGCTCGCGAAGGATTAAAATCCCCGTGCCTACGTATTCCCTTGTGCAATGGGAAAGTCAGAGCTTTGTAGTTCGTGCTACTACGATTCGTGTTTTTTATTGAACGATTGTTTGAAAATGATTTCTACCGCTAAGCGTTGGCTTATTTGCGAGATAGAAAGATTTAAACAGTGTTCGTTTTGAGAAAAGATGTTTGAATTTTGTTAAGATGTTTTAAATGAAAGGGCGAATGAACCATCACGTGGGGCTAGCCCAATTGCGGTCCAATCCAGAAGGTGCGGAATGCTAGACTCCGGAGTTCTGTCTTTCGTGATTTAATTTAAATAAATGATTTGAATATTTTGATATACGAATGATGATTGAACCATCGCGTGAGGCTAGCCCAGTTGCGGTCCAATCCAGAACGTGCGGAATGCTAGACTCCGGAGTTCCTTTTTTCGTAATTTAATTTAAATGAATTGAATTATTTTTTTATACGAATAATGATTGAACCATCGCGTGAGGCTAGCCCAGTTGCGGTCCAATCCAGAACGTGTGGAATGCTAGACTCCGGAGTTCCTTTTTTCGTTAAATTAGTTAAGATATATGAAGGGAGTGCAGATGGCGATCACATAAGTGATCGACTTACGTGTGTGCAAAAAAATGAGTTTATGAAATTATCCGGTGTATTGGACCAAAGGAAACTAAGTATCTTTTGAAACGACTCCTTTTATGTGACCGCGTTTACGTTTTTACTTAAAGATTCAAAGTCAAAATGCGAGACTAACTCATACAAACCCATACAAGATACTCAATCACCAACTCACTACAAAAATAAATATAAATAGACGCAACTTCAAGTAAACAAATCGTTTTTTAACTCAACCAATTATTTTCTGGATATTTAAATGCAAAATACTGGATTTTATATAAAAAAATATGTTCCCAATCATGTGCTTAAGTAAAAACCTAAAAAAGAAAACAAACTAGAAATTGGTAAAGTCTTGCTTAAAGGGTGTTGAAATTTAATTAAATACTTTCTTGACCAAAATATTATAATTGTTTTACTTTTTAACAAAATGAAAACTAAACAAAAAAAGAACAAAAGAAAAAAAAAACCGCAGGCTGGGCTTGGGGTAAGGATGCTACCCGAAGCATCAGGGGGCCATCTAAGTCTGAATCAAAAGGAAATCTAATAGATTTATTTTCAATAGTTACTGAAACTTGTTAAAAAAAATCCAAATTCGGTTAACACTGCCAATCTCAAAAGAGGAAAACGTTGGGCAGTGGGAACACTTGGAGGAACGTGGCATTAAAGGGAGGTTTCCAAACACCAACATGTTATTTTTTTCTATTGAAAACGAGAAAAGGTGAGAAACAGATGGGGTTCTACAAAGATGAGATTCCCGAAACCCATCACCGAATGCACTCGGCCCGTTTAATCCAAAGGAAAACGAAGGCTTCATCGTGCGTGTGAATCAGCTAATGGTCTATATATTCATGAATCAAAACCCAGCATTCGTATTTAAGCGCAACAAAAGTTCAACACACAAACCCTAGACTTATCATAATTTGACGGAATCAAACAAACAAAGGGGTTTTTACATCATCAAAGTTCCAGAAAGGCTAAAAGACGTCGTTTATACCTGTATCGGAAGGAACTCGATTTCGAGCCTCGAGAGAGAAGGTATTTCGTTCCTCTGTTCTTTTAAGATCTCCTTCTTCTTCTTCCTTTCCACCTTACTTGTTTTCTGCTTTCTTTGCTCCGAGCCCCTCTCTGTTAATGGTTTATGTGAAGTTTATATTTTTGAAAACGGTGGTTTGGGATTCAAGGTGATATTTTCGCCGTTAGGGTTTGTAATGCCTTTTTTCTGATCCCTGATGTAACACGGTGGGAGAACTGACTTTAGTTATGTTGCGGATAGCAAGAGTCGCCACCGACTTTTATTTTATCCAAAGGAAAGGCATAAAAGAACAGGAAAGACCTTTTAAAAGATTTTTGGGTCCGGGGGGTAGGTTATGTAAAGGGAAGGTGTTAGCACCCTTTACATCCATGGTTATCCATGGGCTCTTAGTTACTTAGCTCACTTTGAATTGTTTTTGAAAATGTGAAGTGTGTGAATAGAAATTTTCATAAGAGTTTGATAATGATCCATGTACGGATGCGTAAAAAACTTGTGTTTGAAAATTGTTTGAAATTGTGAAATGTTTGAGAAATTTTTAAGTAGTGAGCAAGTAACTATGAGGAACCTACCCTAAAGTTTAAGTCTTTCTGTTCTTTATCCTTTAAGTGGTAAGACTATCCCTATTATTAAGGAATAGGTAGTCATTACCTTGGATGTGAGGGACATATGAGGGACATCTGTTTTAATGAAGGCAATTGTAGGGTGTATTAAGCATTTTGGAGGGACTGTCATCATTATTCGAAAGGGACAAGATCATATTGAAAGGCAACCATTAAGGGACTTGATCTTTGATTATTTAGGGACTAGATGACCTTTCTTTTAAGGGACTTGCTTTATACACCCCACTTGACCTTTTTGAATAGGCAACATTGAGAGGTAACCCTAGAAAGTGAGATGGCGATCAAAGATCGACTTACGTGTGTGAGTGTACAATTTTATATTAATCTTATAATTTAAATGATCTAAATTAAATTTTAAATATACATACATGTTACACTCCCTATTTTTACTAACCATAGCATGAAAATCAAATAATTTAAATATTTTCAAAAAAATTACACCAAGGAGCATTTACATAATAATAAAGCAATTTAAATAAATAACAAAAATAAATAAATAAGCAAAATAATAAATAAATAAATAAGCAATAATAATTATAATAGGGGTTAGTAATAATAATTAAAAAAAATAAGGTTAGTAAAATAATAATAATAAGCATAATTTAAAAAATAAATGGATTAGTAATAAACATGATTAGTAATAATAATAATAAACAAAAGACAAAATTTTAATAGTTAATAGAAAAAATATGAACAAAACAATTTAAAATTATAAACAAATTAAATAAATTATGAACATATTATGAGAAATTATTAAATTTTGCAATTTTAGAAATTATTTACATATATAATTAATTATAAACAATGATAGAATATTTATATATTAAAATGGGATTAATTATAATTTAATTATATTAAATAAAAAAAAATATATAATAATTATATTTACAAAAATTAGAAATTAAAATCACAAGATAAAATTAGGTCTTTTTAATTGTTTAAAAAAATGAATTAGGGTTTGTCAAATATTAGGGTTAGAAAAAATATTAAAGTTTATAATTTTAATTTATAATACTAATTTATTAATTAAATAGATATATCAAATATAAAAGAATTTGAGAAAAAAAATAAACTATCATATTTTTGAAAAGATGAGATTTTGAGAAAATATAACAAATCTATTTTTTGAAATTGTTTATATTGAATAAAATTAAAAAAAATAAGAAAAAACAAGTGTGACTAGAAAAATAAATGAACAATATACAAAAAAACAGGACCTGGGATTTGAACCCAGGTCCTTTACCTGGATAAGGTGCTTCCAAAACCATCTGAGCCACTGCGTGCTGATGGTAGCCATACACAACCACGTGCTTTTATTATAACCCTGCGAAAATCATGAAAAAAACAAAAAAAACCAACACAAAACGGCCTAACGGGAATCGAACCCAGGCCAGAGAGTATTCACACATACACGTTCACCATCTGAGCCACATGTTATTTCTGAAACATTATCGCAAACAAAACATAATAAGATAAATTGAAATTTCAAACTTTTCTGTTCGCGCCAACAGCCTTCGTCTTCCTCCTCTGGACCTGCGAAACCAGCTGCGAAAATTGCTAAGGAATTACCTGCGAATTCTGTTTCACAGGAAAACCTACGAATATCATATTGCTCAATTTCCGCACGATTTTTCCAAATTGATTGTGCCAACATGTTCAAAACCATTCATACAATTCAAATATGTCATTAAAAATCATTTAAATAGCCTATATCTGATAACCCTAATTCGGATGTTCAAACCCTAATCATGGCAACTTGTGATACCTGCACCAAAACTCACTAACAAATGTCCAGAAACAATCAATAACACATCATGAATCATAATCAATCGTAAAAAACCATAGAAAATGCATATATAAAGGAAATCGAAAACTTATCTTCCATGGACATTTGAAGCTTCGGTTTCCATTGGATATGGGGTTATAGATGCTTATGAACATATGAATAGCATCCTGAGAGTCTAAGGATCATCTCTACGTCTTTAAAATACCTTTAACTGTCCTCTAAATGTGAATCCGAAAATTGAAATTTCAATGGATTTTTGAATGTCAAGAATGCTTTTGGAGGCTGCCAAATCCGTCCCTTGTGCTAGGTTTGTGTTAAGTACTTATAGGAGAATGAATCTAGGTTAAAAAATCATGTCATTGTGTGGAAAATTTGATATGAAAAGATTCAAAATGATCATGCCTTAAAAATCAAATATTCTTGTATGAACACTTGCTATTTTTGGCTAATCCTCATGATTTTCTTTCCACTTCAATTCTAATCAAATTTATGATTTTCTAGAAGCTTGATCCAATTCAAATCTTACATTTTCATATTTTATTTTTATTTAAAATAATTTTTAATGAATTAAATCAAAATAAATAAAAATAAAATAATAAAAAATCTGATTTTTATTGACTTGGGTCGTGCATGAAGTTATTGTATGGATTGGGTCATCATTTGGCAAGCCCATTTGGAAGAAATTGGTTTTAGACCTCCATTTTCATCATAAACCAACCCAAAATTTCCCAACTTTGCAAGGGCACATATCCTTCAATTTTAATGCTATGAGGGTGTTCTTGGACATTTTGGAAAGCTTGAAGAGTCCTATAACCAACCCCACTGGTTTCATGTCCATATCATTTACCAATCTCAAGTTATGCCCTTTTGAAGTTGTTGACTTTTTGTTGACTTTTAAAAGGACCTATAATGTCTTAGCTCATATCTTCCAAATGAAGCATTTTTGGGCTTGGCTTGTGAGACACAAAGTTGTAGAGAATTCAATTTCCTTCTAAATGAGCTTTGAGTGGAGACTTGGTGATGAAGTATGTGAAAGTTATGGCTGGTCAAAGTTTAGTTGACTTTTACTGAGGAAACCCTAATTTAGAAACTCCTGATTCTTGATGATCTGAAATCTCCTTGATGAATCATGATCAACCCTTGATCAAATGATGAATTTTACTTCATATACTTGATGTTGGCAAAAAATCATGAAGTTTGACCACAGTTGACCTCAGTTTGACTTTTTAACTGCTTTGACTGATTTTGACTTATCTGATCATTTGACTGAGCAAACTTTTGAGAAAAGTCTTGAAACTTGTCATGGGGATTCTTACAC
Source organism: Lathyrus aphaca (assembly GCA_963966055.1). Taxonomy (NCBI): domain Eukaryota; kingdom Viridiplantae; phylum Streptophyta; class Magnoliopsida; order Fabales; family Fabaceae; genus Lathyrus; species Lathyrus aphaca. The sequence goes on along the minus strand of OZ014521.1, from coordinate 36,041,142 downwards.
ACATATAAGATGCTATAAAGCTCACTTGAAGTCTTGGAAATCCATTTAGCCTGATTAAAGTCAAAACCCTAGTTTTGGATGCACTGCTTAGGGGAGGCATTATCTGAGGGAATTGTCAACTCTTCTGACCAATTGTGAACTTTGTGAACCTTGTGAACCATCATAAAATGTATTGTGATACTCATGGGAGGTATTGTGAACCTTGTGAACCTTGTGAACCTCATAAAGTGACTTGTAGACTTCATGAACCTCATGAAAGGTCTTGAAAGCATTGTGAATCTTGTGAATCTTCATAAAGTGACTTGTAGACTTCATGAACCTCATGAAAGGTCTTGAAAACATTGTGAATCTTGTGAACCTTGTGAACCTCATAAAGTGACTTGTAGACTTCATGAACCTCATGAAAGGTCTTGAAAGCATTGTGAATCTTGTGAACCTTGTGAACCTTCTTAGCACACAAAGTCTTGTATTGTGAGGGCAAATTTTGGGGTGCAACAGCTGCCCCTGTTCAATTTTCTGAAACCTGAGGGGTTAGATTGGTATATTTGCCAGTCGTGACCTGGAAGGTTGAAGGGGATTGAACACAAAAGCCCAAAAATTTGCACTCACCAGTGCATAAAGTGATACAGATGGCTAGTTGAATATGATTGAGTGGGCTTAAAGATGCCACTTGGAGAAAAGTTCTTAGATACATTTCTTGGAGGATAAAGCAGTCCAAAGTATGAAGGTATAATGATAGCTTTCAAGAGGATAAAGCAGTCCTGAAGTAATGATGATAGCTGTCATGAGGATGGAGCAGTCCTGAGGTATTGATGTGCTTTCAGGAGGATAAATCAGTCCTGATGAGATAATAAGCTTTCAGGAGGATGAAGCAGTCATGATGTAATGATATGTTTTCAAGAGGATGAAGCAGTCTTGAGAGGTTGATAATATGCTTTCAGGAGGATGAAGCGATCCTGAGGTAATGATGATAGCTGTCAGGAGGATAAAGCAACCCTGAGGTAATAATATGATTTCAGGAGGATAAAGCAATCCTGAGGTAATAATAAGCTGTCAGGAGGATAAAGCAGTCCTGAGGTAATAATAAGCTTTCAGGAGGATAAAGCAATCCTGAGGTATAAGAAGTTGTCAGGAGGATAAAGCAGTCCTGATGTATAATGCTTTCAGGAGGATAAAGCAGTCCTGATGTACTAGAAGTTTTCAGGAGGATGAAGCAGTCCTGATGGATGATATGCTTTCAGGAGGATAAAGCAGTCCTGATAATCATAAGTCTGTTTGCTGGATAATTAACCTGAAAACAAGGTAGCATTCTGTATAACAATATTAGTTTATGCATTATGTATGCATGTATGATATGATGCACTTAAATAATGTGTTATGTATCCATGGATATGTATGTTATAGTATGATGTAAATGATGTATGTATGATATGACACTGCCGGAAGCGCCTGGATATCTTCGTATAACAACTGCTGGCCAGGGAAAATAAATCCCGATTCATTGTTGAAGAATATGAGGAACTCGTTCCCGTCTTGTTTGATAATATATTGTACATAACCTTCCGTCTGCTGGGGATAACAAGGTATATATAACCTCCCGTCTGCTGGGGATAATAGGGTATACATAACCTTCGTCTTCGTTTGATAGTAGGGTAGATGTAACCTTCCGTCTTCGTTCGTCGTACTCTTATTGGAAAGTAAATTTCCCGAATATCCGTATGAGGATAAAAGAGATGGATATAAATTCCAGGGGAGATGCGACTTTATGAAGATGGATTTGTCCTACCGAGGGTTTGTAACTGTTTTGTTAGAGATGAACCGGCGAAGCTTCGTTGAAATCCTTCCCTCGTTTGTCCTTAGTAAATACTATTACTGCATTTCCATGCATTTCTGGTAAACATCAATCATATTAAGCATACATGCATTTCTTGTAAACATCAATCATACTCAAAAGCATACATACATTCAAACACAACCAATGGACGTTTCGCTTATGTAAATAGGGTAAAAGTAAATCTGGATTCAAAAGATGGAATTTATTTATATTAACAAGTGACCCATACACGGGGAAGTTTGTACAAGGAGACATAAACCCTAGTAAGAGGATTTCGTCATAAAGTTTTACAAAACAAAGAAAATCAGCTATGTGGGAAATAATCCTATTGAGTTTCAATTCTACTATTGCCATTATCTTCAAGTTTCTCATCTTCTACTGTTGAGACGGAAACGATTGGATTGAGCTTTATCTGTTTGAGCTTGAGTAAGTAATACAACTGGTAGCAGTTTCATGGGTGATCCAAACGAGACATAGTCATACGCTTTAATCCCTAACTTTTGCCTGGATTGCCCTTTCAGGTTTTCAATCCACCGGGATACCCTTTTTTGCCCAAGCCGCCTTTTCAGGTTTTCGACTTGCCGGGTGTACATCTTTTTATATATATCCCTAATTTTTGCCCAAACCCTTTTGGTTTGCCGGGATGCCCTTATTTTTGCCTAGGCTTGTCAACCTAGCGGGTCTCTTTTCATGCGTAGTATTTTTTAACTATGTCTGCGTTTACAGGCTGCGGGAAATCTTCACCATCCATTGTAGTGAGTATCATAGCACCTCCTGAGAACACTGTCTTGACTACAAATGGTCCTTCATAGGTTGGAGTCCACTTGCCCCTAGGATCACCCTGTGGTAATATGATACGCCTGATTACCAAGTCACCAGCTTGATATGCCTTTGGCTTAACCTTCTTGTTAAAAGCTTTGATCATTCGTTTCTGGTACATCTGGCCATGACAAACTGCTGCTAGCCTCTTCTCATCAATCAAATTTATCTGGTCAAGTAGAGTCTGAATCCACTCATCTTCATCCAAGCCTGCATCCTTCATAATTCTCAAGGAGGGAATCTGAACTTCAATGGGCAGAACTGCTTCCATACCATAGACCAAGGAGAATGGGGTTGCCCCTGTTGACGTACGTATTGTGGTACGATAACCATGAAGAGCAAATGGCAACATCTCATGCCAATCCTTGTAAGTAACAGTCATCTTCTGTACAATCTTCTTAATATTCTTATTAGCAGCTTCAACTGCCCCATTCATCTTTGGACGATACGAAGAAGAGTTGTGATGCTTAATCTTGAACTGCGTGCAGAGGTCAGTAATCATAGTGTTGTTCAGATTAGAGCCATTGTCAGTGATAATCCTTTCAGGGATGCCATACCTACATATGATATTATTCTTAATGAACCGAGCCACAACATTCTTGGTAACAGATGCAAATGAAGCTGCCTCCACCCACTTCGTGAAGTAATCAATAGCAACCAGGATGAAACGATGCCCATTAGAAGCAGTAGGTTTGATCTCACCAATCATATCAATGCCCCACATGGCAAAGGGCCAAGGAGCAGTCAACACATTCAATGGTGATGGAGGTACATGGACTTTATCAGCATAAATTTGACACTTGTGACATGTCTTGGAGTATTGATAGCAATCAGCTTCCATGGTAGACCAATAGTAACCTGCTCTCAATATCTTCTTTGCCATAGTATGTCCACTAGAATGAGTTCCAAAGATCTCATCATGCATATCTTCCATAATCTCAATTGCTTCCTTCTTATCCACACAACGAAGCAAAGTTGAATCATGATTGCGCTTGTACAAAATCCCATTACTCAAAAAGAACTTAGCAGAGAACCTCCTTAGAAATTTCCTATCTTTGACAGATGCCCCTTCAGGGAACTCCTGAGCTTCAAGATATCTTTTCACTTCATAGAACCAAGGCTTCTCCTCTGCCCCTTCAGTACCAATCTCATTGCAGTATGCAGGCTTCTCAAATCTATCAATAGTAATCTTGGGAGCTTCATCATCCCAACTGATCTCAAACATGGATGCCATGGTGGCCAAAGCATTTGCCAACTGATTCTCTCTTCGTGGAATATGTTCAAAGGTAATCTCTTTGAAATGTGGGATCAAAGACAAAACATGCTCTCTGTAAGGAATGAGATTATCATGCTTGGTATCCCAATCTCCTTTAATCTGACTAACTACCAGGGCTGAATCTCCATACACGTCAAGGAACTGAATCTTCATATCAATGGCAGCTTTAATACCCATGATACATGCCTCATACTCAGCCATGTTATTGGTACAATAGAAACAAAGTCTAGCAGTAATCGGGGTATGACAACCTTCAGGGGAACTAATCACAACACCAACACCATTACCAAGTGCATTAGAGGCACCATCAAAAACCATAGTCCATCGGGATCCTTGTTCAGGTCTGTCATATTGTCCAGGTTCTTTGGTAATAATCATAATGTCTTCGTCAGGGAACTCAAAACTCATTGACTGATAATCATCCACTGCTTGATGAGCCAAATGATCAGCAACAACACTTCCCTTGATGGCCTTCTGAGTAGTATACTGTATGTCATATTCTGTCAAAATCATTTGCCATCTTGCAATTCTTCCGGAGAGAGCAAGTTTCTCAAATATGTACTTGATTGGATCCATCTTTGAAATCAACAAGGTAGTATGAGTCAACATATACTGTCTTAGTCGGCGAGCAGCCCATGCCAAAGCGCAACAAGTTTTCTCGAGCAGTGAGTATCTTGTTTCACAGTCGGTAAACTTTTTGCTAAGGTAGTATATTGCCTGCTCTTTTCGACCAGACTCGTCATGTTGCCCCAACACACACCCCATTGAATTGTCTAACACTGTTAAGTACATAATCAAGGGTCTTCCATCAACTGGTGGCATCAAAATGGGTGGTTCTAGTAGATATCTCTTGATTTCATCAAAGGCAGTTTGGCACTCATCATTCCATTCCATCATCTGATCTTTCTTCAACAACTTGAAGATTGGCTCGCAGATGGCAGTTAATTGGGAAATAAATCTTGCAATATAGTTTAATCGTCCCAAGAAACCTCTAACCTCCTTCTCAGTACGGGGAGCTGACATCTCTCGTATAGCTTTCACTTTTGCAGGATCCACTTCAATACCTTTTCCACCGACAATAAAACCCAGGAGCTTTCCAGATCTAACTCCAAAAGTACACTTGTTTGGATTCAATCTCAACTTGTATTTCTTCAACCTCTCAAACAATTTGTGCAGATGATCAAGATGTTGTTCTTCATTCTGGGACCTGGCTATCATATCATCCACATATACCTCTATCTCATGATGAATCATATCATGAAACAAAGCCACCATAGCACGCTGATATGTTGCCTCTGCATTCTTCAAACCAAATGGCATCACCTTATAGCAAAAGGTGCCCCACTGTGTAACAAATGTTGTCTTCTCCATATCTTCAGGAGCCATCTTGATTTGATTGTAACCAGAGAAACCATCCATAAAAGAGAATACCTTATGCTGAGCAGTGTTGTCTACCAGAACATCAATATGAGGAAGTGGAAAGTCATCTTTGGGGCTGGCCTTATTCAGATCCCTGTAGTCTACACACATACGTACCTTACCATCTTTCTTAGGAACTGGTACCACATTTTCAACCCACTGAGGATAAGAAGTCACAACTAGGAACCCTGCATCAAACTGTTTCATTACCTCTGCTTTGATCTTTTCTGACATCTCAGGACGCATACGACGAACCTTCTGCTTCTTTGGACGACAATCTTCTTTTACTGGTAAACGGTGAACCACAATGTTTGTATCCAACCCTGGCATATCTTCATAAGACCAAGCAAAGATCTCTACATAGTCACGTAACATCTGAATCAACCTGCTCTTGACACTATCCTCTAAATCAGCCCTTATCTTGACCTCTCTCCTGTTTTCTTCAGTTCCCAGATTCACAACTTCGACTGGCTCTTCATGTGGCTGTATGGCTTTCTCTTCTTGTTGTAACAACCTAGCAAGCTCTACAGGTACTTCACAATCGTCCTCATTTCCGTCTTCAGTTTGATAGATCGGATTCTCGAAATTATAATTGGCAATAGTAGAACTGTTATCAACAGGATCCAGAGTGGATGAGGATCTGCATTTTAGTGATGTGGGTGTGTGTAAGAACACATAGCTGATAAAGCAAAAATAAAAGAAAAGAAAGACAAGGAACACAATATTTACGAAAACGAAACGTCCATTAATTTTATTGAATGAAGTATGCAAATGAAATGACAGCCCGTAACAAGCACACCATTGTGCCCCGGGTAAGGCACAAGGCTAAAAAGTTCAATTGTTCAAAGAAAATACAAACTTAAAAGCAACAACACAGTAATAGTATTTACTCCTGACTAAAGGAGATAGGGATAACATCTTCAGCTTTCCAATTATTGAGTCCAACACCCACAGTAGGAAAAATCCAAGTATCCAGATTGTAGTCTTCATCATAGTCTCCCACAGCATTGATCTGATCTTTCATAACCCCTTGATTGGTGATACGAACAACACGAGCACGACGAACAACCTTCTGGGACTCTGCAGTGAAACCCAAACCAAATTTGTCAGACTTGTATGGGATATCAGGAAGCTGACCCCAAATAGTACAACCACCTTCATCCACCACAGCTCTAGCATCATTGAGGGAGGCCATTGCCATTGTTGGAGGTACTCTGGTGACTACAGGAACTTTCTTGGCAACCGGAGGAGCTACATAATCATTAACAATCCAAGGAACCACTTCAAACGTCTGACACGGAGTTTCAATGTATTCACCTTCCATTTCCAGATACTTGAAGGTATTCACATGGCTGACAAAGTATTCTTCTTCTCCATAGACAGTAACAACCTTTCCTTCCACCGGATATCTTAGCTTCTGATGTAATGTAGAAGTTACAACACCTTCCCCATGGATCCAGGGACGACCAAGCAGACAAGAGTATGAAGGACGAATATCCATCACAAAAAATGTAGCATTAAAAATCTGAGACCCAACTTTGATTGGGAGATCAATTTCCCCATGCACTACTCTTCTAGAACCATCAAAAGCCTTCACCACAATACTACTGGGCTTCAGCACAGCATCTTCAGGACTCAGCTTATTCAGGACTTCCTTGGGCAACACATTCAGAGAGGAACCATTGTCTATCAGTACATGTGACAGGGTAGTGGCCCTGCATTCAATTGAAATATGCAGAGCCCTGTTATGATCCCTCTTGGTAGGGGTCAAATCAGCATCAGAAAATCCTAACCCATTATTATAGGTCAGGTGGGCAACGCAATTCTCAAACTGGTCAACAGAAATTGCATTGGGTACATGAGCAGTCTTCAGAAACTTGATCAAGGCCTTGGCATGAGCCTCAGAACATAATAACAAGGACAACATAGAAATCTTTGAGGGAGTATGCCCCAACTGATCAACAATGTCATAATCACTCTTGCGAATGATTTTCAATACCTCTTCCATCTGCTTAGCAAGGTCATCAGCAGCTGGCATATCAGTAGATACAGGTTCAATAACAGGACCTTTGCCCCGAGCATCAGTGGTGGAAGTAGCAGCAGGAGTAGCTGCATTCTTGGAAGTAACTGGAGGTGAGAAGACTCTTCCACTACGTGTGATCTTACTAGATCCAGCAATATTGTCAACATCAACAGGCACATCAGCTAAGGGCTCCTGCTTAACACCATGGATATAAACATCGGACCCATAATGCCAAGGCACCGCTTTATCAGACGTATACGGAATAGGACCAGGAGTGGTAATGACCATAGGAGCCACTCTGGCTTCAGCAACAACTCTCACAGGACCTTCAGCAGTAATTTTGATTGGACCCTGATGGGTGATTTTAATAGGTCCCTTTGAAGTGATCCTTACCGGTACTTTATCAACCATGTCAACCTCTTCAGTCTTCTTACCTTTAGTAATATGCTCCACCATACTCTCCACAGAAGGTGGTCTTCTTTCAAACACTATGGTGTAATTATTCATGAGACGCTGAATTCCATCCTTCAACCTCCAACACTTATCTGGATTATACTCACAATAAACACAATCTTCACGACAACCCGGAAAAAACCCAGCTTGTACTAACTTCTTCCTAATGACAGACAATGGTGTGGTCAATTCCGCAACTGAATGGATATGTAAATCTTCATCAATGGCATTGACAGTCTTCTCGTGATTTGGCATTGGATCAGTAATCACATTTGGAGTACCCGGAGGGTCAAACTCAATCTCTCCAGCATCAATCATATCTTGAATTTTGTTTTTCAAGACCCAGCAGTTATTAGTATCATGTCCCTGACAGTTTGAATGGTATGCACACCGTGCATTGGGGTTGTACCTGGGAGAGGTAACATTAGGATTCTGAGGAGCCTCTTTCAAAGTAATAAGTTCAGCCTTCAACAAGTGTTGCAATGCCTGAGCCATTGACATGTTGATCTTCGTGAACTGCCTTCTAGCCCTCTGTTGGTTGCCCTGTGGCTGCTCCGTTGTTGCAGGAGTTGGATTTGAAATATGAACTGCACTAACAGACTGATGCCTTCTGTTACGATCAGGCTGACCATAAACAACATTGGATTCTTTCTTCCCAGTGGGAGGCTTCTTTGCAGCACCTGATGAAGAAGTACCCACTTGGATCTTGCCATTCTTTATACCATTTTCTACTCGCTCTCCTGTCATTATCAACTCAGTGAAGCCAGATGATCAGCTTCCAATGAGATGACTGTAAAACGGACCATTCAGCGTACACATTGAACATATCAACCAGCTCCCTGTCAGTTAAAGGGGGTTGAACTCTTCCAGCTAAATCTCTCCACTTCTGAGCATACTCTTTAAAACTTTCTTTGGCACCCATAGACATGCTCTGAAGCTGCATGCGAGTGAGGGCTAAGTCAGCGTTGTATTGATACTGCTTATAGAAATCTTCAGCAAGATCATTCCAGTCCCTGATGTTGACACTCTCCAACTGATAATACCACTCCAGCTGAGCTCCAGATAAGCTCTCTTGAAAAAAATGGATCCACAATTTCTTATCAGCAGTGTGAGGTTGAATTCTTCTGACATAAGACCTTAGATGCAGCTTGGGACAAGAGACCCCATCATAAACAACAAAGGTAGGAACCTTGAAACCAATAGGTATGACTACCCCAGATATCAGACTCAAGTCTTCAAAATCCAGCCCAGATGACTTCTGCAACTCCATAACATCCATTCTATCCACCAGCATCTTGAATTTGTCTTCATTAGGATCATGGTAGTAATTAGCCTCAGAATCAGAGTCCCCCATAGTGTTGTGGAGACTGCCTCCCTCTTTTTCAGATTCCTCAGATTCATAGTCTTCAACTGGTTCTTTGGTCTTGGCAAGACCTTTGAACCTTCTTCCCATGTTGATCAAACCAGCTGACCTTCTAGTCTTCTTAGTCTTCTTGGCCAGCAGTGCCTTCAATTCATCCTGCCCCTTGGACAGGTTCAAGATCAGCTCTTGGAACTGTGCATTTTGTGCCTGGAGATCCTTAACTGATTGTTCAAGAGCCATTGCTGAAATAAACAGCGAGAGGATGAGAAACTTGTGCACAATTATAAACCTGTGATGTAATGAAATGATATGTGAATGTATATGCAATGTTTTCAAGGACCGCAGGATTTAAATTTGCTTAAACAAACAAGAAGATAAACTTTTATTAGTAATAAATTTGTTTTGCCTTTTAGGCTTACAAAAAATGAAATGAAATAAGTACAAAAGATGGGGTTTTAAGTCTGCCATGGACGTTTCCTCTTTGTGTTGAGGTATGAGTTGAGGTTCTGTTCCTCGTGAAGTTGCTTTGTTAGTTCTAGGATTCTTTCTTGGCTTGCTTTGTAATGAGCCTCGAAAGTATCCCTTTACTCCTTCAGTTGGATCCATGATCTCTGCAAGTCTTCCATATCAGTAGGCATGTCTGGGTGAAGGATGGTATAAGCTGTGTCTCCTTCAGCAACAAGTTCCATGGTAACTGGTAGGACGGCAGGATATGGCATTATGAGAGTCTGAGCACGAGATCGTACCCATCTGAGATAAGCTTCCATAGGAATAGTGTACTTAGGCTCCAGTGTCTTGCTGTCAATCCTATTCACTTTTCCCCATGCTCGTATGAATCTCTGACGGTAACCTTGAAGATCGTTATCGTAATCAAACACAATGCCCTGAATCAACATGTCATGTGGACCATCACTCCGAGCGTAACCAAACTGTCGTAAAGCTAGAGAGGGTTGTAGGTGATGCCTCCTCTTATGCCTAGAAGTGGCACATTAGGAAACTCCCCACAACGGTCAATGATGGTGACATTCTCCATAGATCTGGAGCACCAATGGATATCTGAGTGAGAAAGTGACATGATCCTTTTGGACCATCTGAACCCTTGCTCATTCTTCATTACTGAGCGAGGAAGGTGAGAAATAAACCACCTAGAAAGCAAAGGTATGCAGCACATCAAAGTTCCTCTTGCCCTTGTAGTACGGGTATGAAGAGAATGTAGAATGTCTCCTAGCAATGTAGGCACTGGATTGTGACTCAGGAATATGTTGATGGCATGAACGTCTATGAACTGATCTGGATTGGGGAACAATACTAAGCCATAAATCAGCAAGGCTAAAATCTCCTCAAAAGCATCATGACTCATAGCCTTCAAGAACATTTGAGCCTTCTCTATCAACACTTTAGCTAGAACACCCTTGACTCCACTTCTCGTTTCTAGAACAATGTCAGACTTCTTCAGATGTAGAGCTGCAGCAATAACCTCTGGTTTAAGCTCTTTCTCCAAGCCTGTGAAGGGTCTTTGATCAAGAATAGGTATGCCCAGAAGTTTAGAGAACTCCTCCATGGTAGGAACCAGCTGATAGTCAGGGAATGTAAAACAATGGTGCTTAGGGTCAAAGAACTGAAACAGAACACTCATCATGTCTTCATTGAACCCTGAAGTGACTAGATCCAATAGGTGACCATGTCTCTTGATGAACTGGGAATGATCAGACACTTGAGAAACTAACTCTTTAAGCTTGGCAGGTATGCCCACAAAGTTGATCCTGATGGTGTTTCTACGAGCAGAAGCCATGACCTGCAACAAAGAACAAAGATAAATCTTGTGGTCCTTGAAATGGTTAGTGAAAATGCTGTGCTTATGATGCATGATGATGTCATGATGTTATGCTCAATCACAAACATGTGGCACACACAAACAAGTCACACCATAGCCCTAGGTTTAAAGGCTTGCATGAGGTTCAATGGTAAGTACCCTCCCCTGAAGTTAGATGGTTCATCCTGTCCTACAAAAGTAACCAGGTTCTAAGGGATCTCAATATCATTGATCCTTCACAAGGGTGGTTGTTCAGAAGGCAACTTACTTGCCAACCAAAACCCTCCAAGTTTAGAATCTCAATGAGCGTAGTATCGAGTGTCAACAAACTTTAGTCTGCACCAAAGCCGGTTACCTCACTACCTTCTAAAGGCCAAGATGGGATAACTAGGGTTCTAAAAGTTAGTTAGTGCATTGACAACATATGGCAGCCTCATATTATCCTCAACTTGACTTAAGGAACATAAGCACCAACCAAGAAGTCACACTAACCATGGCCACCAGATCAACCATATCGATATACGTCGTACAGTTTCCTTGGTCTATTGCCATTTACCTAAGGTACACTAGATCCGGGTTAGGATCTTTCACACATAAGAGCATCCCAACAAGATAATATAAAGCAAACAAGGCAAACAATTTAAAGTGATCTAATTCCTAAGGGTACCCCTCTTAAATTTAAATCCCCAACAGAGTCGCCAGTTCTGTAACACGGTGGGAGAAATGACTTTAGTTATGTTGCGGATAGCAAGAGTCGCCACCGACTTTTATTTTATCCAAAGGAAAGGCATAAAATAACAGGAAAGACCTTTTAAAAGATTTTTGGGTCCGGGGGGTAGGTTATGTAAAGGGAAGGTGTTAGCACCCTTTACATCCATGGTTATCCATAGGCTCTTAGTTACTTAGCTCACTTTGAATTGTTTTTGAAAATGTGAAGTGTGTGAATAGAAATTTTCATAAGAGTTTGATAATGATCCATGTACGGATGCGTAAAAAACTTGTGTTTGAAAATTGTTTGAAATTGTGAAATGTTTGAGAAATTTTTAAGTAGTGAGCAAGTAACTATGAGGAACCTACCCTAAAGTTTAAGTCTTTCTGTTCTTTATCCTTTAAGTGGTAAGACTATCCCTATTATTAAGGAATAGGTAGTCATTACCTTGGATGTGAGGGACATATGAGGGACATCTGTTTTAATGAAGGCAACTGTAGGGTGTATTAAGCATTTTGGAGGGACTGTCATCATTATTCGAAAGGGACAAGATCATATTGAAAGACAACCATTAAGGGACTTGATCTTTGATTATTTAGGGACTAGATGACCTTTCTTTTAAGGGACTTGCTTTATACACCCCACTTGACCTTTTTGAATAGGCAACATTGAGAGGTAACCCTAGAAAGTGAGATGGCGATCAAAGATCGACTTACGTGTGTGAGTGTACAATTTTATATTAATCTTATAATTTAAATGATCTAAATTAAATTTTAAATATACATACATGTTACACTCCCTATTTTTACTAACCATAGCATGAAAATCAAATAATTTAAATATTTTCAAAAAAATTACACCAAGGAGCATTTACATAATAATAAAGCAATTTAAATAAATAGCAAAAATAAATAAATAAGCAAAATAATAAATAAATAAATAAGCAATAATAATTATAATAGGGGTTAGTAATAATAATTAAAAAAAAATAAGGTGAGTGAAATAATAATAATAAGCATAATTTAAAAAATAAATGGATTAGTAATAAACATGATTAGTAATAATAATAATAAACAAAAGACAAAATTTTAATAGTTAATAGAAAAAATATGAACAAAACAATTTAAAATTATAAACAAATTAAATAAATTATGAACATATTATGAGAAATTATTAAATTTTGCAATTTTAGAAATTATTTACATATATAATTAATTATAAACAATGATAGAATATTTATATATTAAAATGGGATTAATTATAATTTAATTATATTAAATAAAAAAAATATATAATAATTATATTTATAAAAATTAGAAATTAAAATCACAAGATAAAATTAGGTCTTTTTAATTGTTTAAAAAAAATGAATTAGGGTTTGTCAAATATTAGGGTTAGAAAAAATATTAAAGTTTATAATTTTAATTTATAATACTAATTTATTAATTAAATAGATATATCAAATATAAAAGAATTTGAGAAAAAAAAAAACTATCATATTTTTGAAAAGATGAGATTTTGAGAAAATATAACAAATCTATTTTTTGAAATTGTTTATATCGAATAAAATTAAAAAAAATAAGAAAAAACAAGTGTGACTAGAAAAATAAATGAACAATATACAAAAAAACAGGACCTGGGATTTGAACCCAGGTCCTTTACCTGGATAAGGTGCTTCCAAAACCATCTGAGCCACTGCGCGCTGATGGTAGCCATACACAACCACGTGCTTTTATTATAACCCTGCGAAAATCATGAAAAAAAACAAAAAAAAACAATACAAAACGGCCTAACGGGAATCGAACCCAGGCCAGAGAGTATTCACACATACACGTTCACCATCTGAGCCACATGTTATTTCTGAAACATTATCGCAAACAAAACATAATAAGATAAATTGAAATTTCAAACTTTTCTGTTCGCGCCAACAACCTTCGTCTTCCTCCTCTGGACCTGCGAAACCAGCTGCGAAAATTGCTAGGGAATTACCTGCGAATTCTGTTTCACAGGAAAACCTACGAATATCATATTGCTCAATTTCCGCACGATTTTTCCAAATTGATTGTGCCAACATGTTCAAAACCATTCATACAATTCAAATATGTCATTAAAAATCATTTAAATAGCCTATATCTGATAACCCTAATTCGGATGTTCAAACCCTAATCATGGCAACTTGTGATACCTGCACCAAAACTCACTAACAAATGTCCAGAAACAATCAATAACACATCATGAATCATAATCAATCGAAAAAAACCATAGAAAATGCATATATAAAGGAAATCGAAAACTTGTCTTCCATGGACATTTGAAGCTTCGGTTTCCATTGGATATGGGGTTATAGATGCTTATGAACATATGAATAGCATCCTGAGAGTCTAAGGATCATCTCTACGTCTTTAAAATACCTTTAACTGTCCTCTAAATGTGAATCCGAAAATTGAAATTTCAATGGATTTTTGAATGTCAAGAATGCTTTTGGAGGCTGCCAAATCCGTCCCTTGTGCTAGGTTTGTGTTAAGTACTTATAGGAGAATGAATCTAGGTTAAAAAATCATGTCATTGTGTGGAAAATTTGATATGAAAAGATTCAAAATGATCATGCCTTAAAAATCAAATATTCTTGTATGAACACTTGCTATTTTTGGCTAATCCTCATGATTTTCTTTCCACTTCAATTCTAATCAAATTTATGATTTTCTAGAAGCTTGATCCAATTCAAATCTTACATTTTCATATTTTATTTTTATTTAAAATGATTTTTAATGAATTAAATCAAAATAAATAAAAATAAAATAATAAAAAATCTGATTTTTATTGACTTGGGTCGTGCATGAAGTTATTGTATGGATTGGGTCATCATTTGGCAAGCCCATTTGGAAAAAATTGGTTTTAGACCTCCATTTTCATCATAAACCAACCCAAAATTTCCCAACTTTGCAAGGGCACATATCCTTCAATTTTAATGCTATAAGGGTGTTATTGGACATTTTGGAAAGCTTGAAGAGTCCTCTAACCAACCCCACTAGTTTCATGTCCATATCATTTACCAATCTCAAGTTATGCCCTTTTGAAGTTGTTGACTTTTTGTTGACTTTTAAAAGGACCTATAATGTCTTAGCTCATACCTTCCAAATGAAGCATTTTTGGGCTTGGCTTGTGAGACACAAAGTTGTAGAGAATTCAATTTCCTTCAAAATGAGCTTTGAGTGGAGACTTGGTGATGAAGTATGTGAAAGTTATGGCTGGTCAAAGTTCAGTTGACTTTTACTAAGGAAACCCTAATTTAGAAACTCCTGATTCTTGATGATTTGAAATCTCCTTGATGAATCATGATCAACCCTTGATCAAATGATGAATTTTACTTCATATACTTGATGTTGGCAAAAAATCATGAAGTTTGACTTTGGTTTGACCACAGTTGACCTCAGTTTAACTTTTTAACTGCTTTGACTGATTTTGACTTATCTGATCATTTGACTGAGCAAACTTTTGAGAAAAGTCTTGAAACTTGTCATGGGGATTCTTACACACATATAAGATGCTATAAAGCTCACTTGAAGTCTTGGAAATCCATTTAGCCTGATTAAAGTCAAAACCTTAGTTTTGGATGCACTGCTTAGGGGAGGCATTGTCTGAGGGAATTGTCAACTCTTCTGACCAATTGTGAACTTTGTGAACCTTGTGAACCATCATAAAATGTCTTGTGATACTCATGGGAGGTATTGTGAACCTTGTGAACCTTGTGAACCTCATAAAGTGATTTGTAGACTTCATGAACCTCATGATAGGTCTTGAAAGCATTGTGAATCTTGTGAACCTTGTGAACCTTCATAAAGTGACTTGTAGACTTCATGAACCTCATGAAAGGTCTTGAAAACATTGTGAATCTTGTGAACCTTGTGAACCTCATAAAGTGACTTGTAGACTTCATGAACCTCATGAAAGGTCTTGAAAGCATTGTGAATCTTGTGAACCTTGTGAACCTTCTTAGCACACAAAGTCTTGTATTGTGAGGGCAAATTTTGGGGTGCAACACCTGGTATCATCAATTTCGTTCCTTTTTATAGAGTCAAATTAGGGTTTGGTCCCTTTGAATGTTTGCCGATAAAACCCCATTTTTGCTATGTCTGCTATTACTTTCCCCTGTGTAAAAGTAAAGTTTCCAATTTTGTGAAATTTTAGGTTCCGGTGCTCTGCTGAGGTCTCTGTCTGTACTTTGGTCAGTGTGTCCTTTGACTTAGTTCCCTTCGGTTTGAGGTGAACTAAACTGGTTCAATTTGGATTGAAAAAGTTCGCTCCCTTCGTTTTCTTTTACCACCATGAACTTTCGTTTTCACCGCATATTGACCTTTTTTACTGCTATATCTTCGTACCTTGTCCTTGTTATTGTTTATATTAATTTTGGCTCAAACTTGTTTTTTGCAGGACTGTCCATAATCCTCTTGGTCGAAATTACAGTGCAACAAGTAGACACAATCTCTGAGTAATCTTGTGAGAGGATGCATTTGCGTTGTTCGGGCCGGAATTTGCACTTGGAAGTACCCTTGAAACTTGTGAATTGGTAGGGATATGTTTCTGAGACTGATTAAATGAGCGTTTCGCAATACCAGGACCCTACACTCATGAACTTCCCGGCATGAAGTTTGCAGCTGATGATTGAGTTGCAGAAGATGGATGGTAAACTATTTGACTATGGAAACAATGTTTGATGGTGGGAGCATGCTTTGGCCTAGGACAGGAACCTTCCTTAGGCTTACTTTTTGAAGATTACAAACAGGATCAAAGATGTTGTCGTGCTTCGCCGCCTCTTGTGAATGCTGATAGACATCTGAGTTATATTCTGTGGAGGGTGTCATTGTGACAAGAGATTTGTTTACAGGTACTCTGGCTGGAATTAGATACTTCAAAAATTGGTTGGTTTTTCTACATTGTCAATTCTGATCTCACTTTAATGACAGAAAATCTATCCGTGGACATTGGTCTTTTGGTTGTGGTTGAGACTGGGACTGCAACCATATCAGGTCCTTCAATTCAGGTAGCTATTGTTGCTTCTGAGATGTTTTGTTGCGGCATTTGAGCTACCAGAATATTTGGCGTCGAATGGCTTAGGTTCCAATCGAACCACTTCCTGCATACTGTAAGCCAACGACACCTTCCATCCTTAAAATTTGCAAAAGAAAGCTTGAGTTTGATCATTGATTTTGTTGAACAAATCTCTCCCTTTTTTGTACTGCATGTAAACATGCCGGATTGATGACAAGGTAGCTGCATCAAATTGAGCACGACTTTGCTTCCTCTTGGGGTTGGATTGTTGACAAGGTAAAACTCTGACCCTCCCATGTTTGCTATCATGAATTGACTTGTTATAATCCTCTGAAAAGCATTTGATTATTCCTGAATACTTCAACACATTTTCAATGTAAAACACGTTTGCATCATTCAATTTTTCTCAAATCACATCCTAACATCAGTGTTGATTTGGTCGCAGGTACCATTCCGTGATGAACTGGGATTCTGTAAAGACACTTTCGAACTCCTAGGTAGTTATTCCTCTCGGGTGGATTTTCATGACCTCTCCATCTGCAACAGATAACCGAAGCATCGTGGGGGAAAACTGGTCGACCAAAACCTGTGAAACTCAAACAATTATTGCTCTGAACTTTTGTCCTTCATTCTGATTGCAGAATTTCTGTTTCCTGGATAAAATTAGTTGATCTCTACTGTTGGATCTGAGAAGTAATCCCATCTTTCTTGCAAGATAGGCTACATTCTCAACACTGCTCAAGACACCATTGGTTTGGCTGTGTTATTTTATAGGATGGAGATGAAAGTGTGTAGAAAAACTCTGACTAGCTGGTGATGCTGTCATAGTGAGGATTAAATCCTTGGCAGCCCGAACAGTATCCAATTTCTTTTGCAGCGAGAACATCTCATAGTGGTAGGAGAATAACCAAAGAAGCATTGTATGCCATTGACCTTGTAACAATGTAATTGTAACAACTTCAACCTTGTTTGTTATTTTGGCTTTCATTGCTCTTGTAACATTTAGACTTATTCTTTGGGATTAAAAATGATGATGCAAATCTTGGACTTAAAAGAATCCCCCCTTTTTTTTATTACTATCTTGAATTCAACTAATTTGACCTTGCAAATCATTTGTCAAGTTTGAATAACCTTGTTTACTTCAAAACCGACTCTCAAAGGAATGTGTTTCGAAAACCACATATATTACTTTATCAACGACCCGTAAACTCCTCAAAACAAAAGGCAATACTTCAAGATGTCTTAAAAATAACAATAAATATGTGATTTGAAAGACTTGAGTGAGGGTAAGCAAAGACTTTTTTTCTCAAGATCTTAGATAAAGTGACTTCCTTCCAAAATAAAACTAACCACATTTAAATCTTTATTCCGAACACAAGATTGCATGTTATGTAGCCGTAGAAGTAATAATCTTGATTGCAATGTGTTTTCTAATCCCATCTTACATCATGAATTATTCTCTCAACGAAACGAATCTCGAAACCTGAACTTGAGAACCTGGTGAACTTTGTCTCGATGCTGGGAAGTAAAGACCATCCTGAACATTTGATAAGGCACGATACAAACACCTAAGATAAAAATCTAAAGTCCACCTCCAAACTTCGAATGGAACAAGACCCCCAAAATTCCGTAAAACTAACCAAGAGGAATCCCAGATCCCAAACTTTGGAGAAAACAAAAAAGTGAAAATATGGCTATGACTTAATATAAATGCGAATGCAAAGTATGAATGCAAACGACCGAAACAACGAAATGAGGGCAAATTTTGGGGTGCAACAGTTACCTACAAGTCAAAACAAGAAGAAAGTTGATACATCATGAAACAAGCTATTGAAACATATTTTGAAAAAAAACTATAAAGAAAAGAAACTTGTAAATACCCATTGACTAAGATTTGATGTTAAGCTTTTGTTTTGGGGTTTCCATATAAGAGAGACGAGTGACAAAGTTGTTAGAGTTTCGTTTGGAGAGACACAAGTGAAAGAGTTGTTAGGGTTTTGTTTTGAGAGAGACGACTGTTATGTACTAAAGGGAGAGATCATTTCACTTATATATAAATAAGTATCATCTTTCATCATGGTTGGTAATAAAAAAAATGTGGTGATATACATGGTCAATCACATTTTTATCACGATAAATGGCTAATTGTTTGTGTTGAGATTTGAATCATTTCACTCTATGTATCTTTCATCACGGTTGCTTCATTTGACCATTGTGACATGTCGTTTAGTAAATAAAAAAAACAGAAATACTCTATTACCACGGTTAACACTATAACCGTTGTAAAATTGGTGTTACGAAAAGTCTATTTTGTAGTAATGTTCTTGTCCCACGTTATAAATTACATTGCTAAAATATGGTCCCAAATTATAAGTCACTTATTTTCAATACAATATTAACATTGCTACAAAACGCACATTCAACAACACCATGGTCACCATGGTTTTTCCCTACACTGTGGTGACATATCTTTACTAAGACGCTACCATATTTATTTTGTTTTTGATAAAAATTATTCATATATAACAACAGTTACATAGCAAACCGTTATGATACAATCAAATTTTCTTCGGTTCAAACCTCAACGCCATAAAATATTTTATTCCTTTAACGTTAAGGCGCACCTTTTCTTTTTGATTTATTTTAAAATTCACAAATAAAAGAGATATCTCTACGGTTCTCGTGGTTAACCATTATGATATATTTATTATAAATAAATACTTATCATTACGGTTCTTATTGTTAACCGTTATGAAAATGTTTACTCGTATATAAGCGAATTAACTTTCACTTATTGACAGTAGCGCCGTTTCCTTCATAGCAAAACCCTATAACCCAATTTTTTCTCTTCTTCTTCACCATTAGACGTGAATCTTGTGCTTCACATATTAAGATATTCTTCTTCTTCCATATATTGTTTGATAATGTTTGTGTAGCTATGAAAAGAAAGTACAAACAACGGTGGTAACAAACTTCATCTAGTTTTAGAAACAATGAAAATAAATATAAGAAGTATGAAGTTTTTTGTAAGCTTCTTCCTCCTTATATTTCTTTTTCATTGTTTCCCAAACTATATTAACATCATAATTGATTCCTGTTTTGCGATTATTTTCATTTGAGATGCTCATTGTTGAAGTTTGTTGTGTTTCCTTCCAAGTTAAGGGGATGATACATGTTGATGATATTAGTGGTAGCAAGCGTATAATATGAGTTGATAAGGTTCATATGGTTTAGCAATGATGAAGAATACAAGAAGTATGAAGTTATTGTAGAAACTTCATCCACCTTGTATTTTTCATCATTGCTATACAAATTAGATGAACTTAATATATCTTCATATGACATAACCCACATTACGACGACGACGAAGATGGTATGTTCTCATGTTCTCTCTTTTGATCTCTCTTTACTCTTCACTGGATTATAGTTTTAGGGTTTGGTTTCAACTAAAGATGTTCATTGTTGAAGTTTGTTGTGTTTCCTTGCATATTAAGGGGATGATACATGGTGATAGCAAACGGTGGTAGCAACTGTATAGTATGATTTGATAAGGTTAATATGGTTTGTGTAGCAATGGAAAAAATGCAAGAAGTATGAAGTCATTGTGGAAACTTCATCCACCTTGTATTTCTTTTTCATTGCTTCATAAACTAGATGAAATTCATAGTTCCACGATAATTTTCAATAAAAGGTGCGTTCTTGAAACAGTTTAACATTGTTTGTGATATTGTATGCGGTTAGAGTTTTGTTGATAAATTTATAATATTTGTTTCTGGTGTGTGATGTTGTTTGAGTTTATTATAATCTATATAGGTTGTTTGTTTCACTAATCCTAACTTAAAATACATTCATTTAAATTGACATAGATACTCATAATCTGCAAATTAAGTTGTATTTGAAAACCAACTTAAACAAAACATTGTTGTTTTTGAATTTCATCCATCCCATCGTTCATCTCACATTGTTTCACAAATATATTATAATATAATGACCTGGCTCCTTAGATGCATCGTTGTATTCCATTATAGTTAAATTTCATTAAATACAATTTATTGGATAGTCCGCCTCACCATCAACACTTATAATCTTAAAAATTATGATTATAAAAATTACGATGATAAGTGATGATGATGAGGAAAATTATCCAATAAATTGTTGTTATGAAAATTTAACCATAATCGAAGATAGTGATGCATCTAAGGAGCCAGGTCAAAAAACCATAGTATATGTAAAACAATGTGAGATGCACGATGAGACGAATGCAATCAGAAAACAACAATGGTTTGTTTAAATTGGTTTTCAAGAATAGTTTAATTTTTAGATTATAGACTTCTTCATTAATTTGAATCTTTGTATTTCTTTAGTGAAGTGTATGGAAAACAAGCAATTTATATATAATATAATAAATTCTGGGTACTTTCAACGACGGTTATCTATTGTAACCGAGATTAAAGGTAATTTCCGTTTTACATAATTTGTTGTTGATGGGTTTCAAACCCAGTACCTAAGTGTATATATCACAACGATTTATAAGTCTAACCGTTGTGATATGTGGCACGTGTCCTAACTTGAAATAATGATTTACAGACCGTTGTAGAAATATCAAACTTACAACAACACTCTACTTAACAACGGTATGACCGACGTGATAATACCATTGTGAAAAGGGTTTTCCGTAGTAGTGTAAAAACATTTTTTCTAATAAACCTTCTATCATTTATTACTTTCTCTTTTTTCAATTCTTTAAATTTCTCTTTTATCTATAATAAATGAATTGGGTAATATGGTAAAGTCACATATAATTTCTCTTTCACATACAACATTGATTATATTTCTTAATTCACGTGAAATATCAAAAACATCTTATCACTACTACAGAAAAACCATTTAACAACAGTTGGAAAATACATATAATCACGCAGATTAAGGTGTTATTATGTAGAGTGTTGTCATAAATGTGCTACTTATAATCATCATCATGGGACCGATGTTGTTTTCTGGAAAGCGCGTGGTATATCACAATTGTTATGCTTAACAACCGTTGTGATATATACGGTACTGAGTTTGAAACCCATGATCAACAAATAAATTACATTAGATCACGATTAATGTATAAAACATATGTATTTTCAGTGATGGGAAGGATGCAATTCGAAAAACATTGATTTATATAAATTGATTTTCAAATACAACTTAATTTTCAGACTATAAGTTTCTATGTAAATTTAAATGAAATGTATGTTTAATGAAGGTTTAGCGAAAAAATAATCTACATATCATATAATAAACTCATCTTCATACAACAACATACAACAACATAAGATATTATGTAATGTTCTGAGAATTTAAAGAACAAAATATTGCTAAGTCACAGGAAGCTTCTTTCTAGTGACTAAGTAATGTTTTGTTCTTGTTCTTAAATCCACCTCAGTTGAAAATCAAAACCAAGGTGAAAAATGACGTATTTTTAAATTAAAAATAAAAAAATCAAGAGGAAACCACATTTAATAAAATAAATCAATAATTTGAAACACATCAAGAAAGCTAACAAATAACACAAGCTTCAATCATCTTAGAATCAAAAGCCTCTGAAGAATAGAAAATAAGGTTAACATTTGTGAGAGAAAAAAATACATATTATAAGATCAAAAACATCTCTTCCACTACCCTGATTTTGTGGGACAAAAGGAAGATTGTGTGTACTATTGTTCACCCTCAGTAACGACATTCCTCATGCCAACTATCATCCAACGGATCTTTTCTCTGTGGCTATATAAGGATTGTCTCGTGAAGAAAAATGCACAAGACTACGCAAAACTCTAAGCTAAAATACAACACAACATTCTTTTACAGTAGTGCTACTTTTTCTAAGCTTCATTGTGTTTACCCTTCTTGTGTAGAAGCAATCTATTGTAAACAAAACCATTTTACAAATGGTTGTTTATATTCCCTATAAGAAGCAGTAAGGTCTAAAGCTTTAGGAATATTAGTACAGTGAGTCTTAGTGGTTGTTAGTCACAAAAGTTGGTTGTGCTGTGTTGTTAGTCACAACATTTGGTTGTGCATTTTAATCAGTTTGGCTATAGTGGATTATGTCATTGGGTTAAGGCAAAATCATCTTAGTGGGTGGATTGAAGTAGCTGGAGGTTTTCAAGTGAACCAGGATATATCGTGTGTCTCTTTCTTTTGTTAGTTTATTGGTTTATCTGTTTGTATTTTCACAAAAAGCTTTCATTTTTCAAAACCCAATTCAAACCCCATTTTTCTTGTGTTTTGTCACACCTTCACTTATGTCATTTATTACTATCTCTTTTTTCAATTCTTTAAATTTCTCTTTAATCTAAAATAAATGAATTGGGTAATATGGTAAAGTCACGCATAATTTCTCTTTCACATACAATATTGATTATATTTTTTAATCCGTGTGAAATGTCAAAAACATTTTATCACTACTACAGAAAACCCATTTAACAACGGTTGGAAAATAAATATAATCACGCAGATCAAGATGATGTTATATAGAGTGTTGTCGTAAATGTGCTACTTATAATCACCGTCATGAGACCAATGTTGTATTCTGGAAAGCGTGTGATATATCACAATTATTATGCTTAACAATCGTTGTGATATATACGGTACTCAGTTTGAAATCCATCATCAACAAATAAATTACATTAGATCAAGATTAATGTATAAAACATATGTATTTTCAGTGATGAGACAGATGCAATTTGAAAAATATTGATTTATATAACTTAATTTTCAAATGCAACTTAATTTTCAGATTATAAGTTTCTATGTCAATTTAAATGAAATGTATTTTCAGTGAAGGTTTAGCGGAAAAAAACTACATATCATATAATAAACTGATCTTCATTCAACAACATACAACAACACAAGATATTATGTAATGTTCTGAGAATTTAATGAATAAAATATTGCTAAGTCACAAGAAGCTTTTTTCTAGTAACTAAACAATGTTTTGTTCTTGTTCTTAAAACACAACTACATACAACAACAACATACATGCAACAACATAACATACAACAACAACAAGAACATACGACAACAACATACGTCAAAAAACAACATACAACATACATGCAACAAAACAACAAAATATATACAACAACAACAACTTAAGGCTTAGCCAAAAATAAATCGACGAATATCAAATCCATAAAAGGAAAATGTTTAACCATTAAGTAGAAGCCACAACTTAAGGATTATGCACTTAACAGAAGAACGACGCTTATCTATCATAAGATATAAACACATCAAGAAAGCTAATAAATAACACAAGCTTCAATCATCTCAGAATCAGAAGCCTCTGAAGAACAAAAGATTAACATTTGCGAGAGAGAAAAATATATATTGCAAGATCCAAAATATCTCTTCTAATACCTCTCCACTACCCTAATTTTGTGGGACAAAAGGACGATTGTGTGTATTATTTTTCACCCTCAGTAACGACATTCCTCATACCAACTGTCTTCCACCAGATCTTTTCTCTGAATAGAAGATTATACCCTAAAAAATTTATAATTAAAAAATAAATAAAAAGTTAGCGTTTGAGTTTATAGATGTCGCCATGGTGTTTGGAAGAACCATAGTGACTTGAGCGTTGTTGTTTGCACATTTTGTAGTAGTGTATACTATAGGATGGTGAGAGTATAATGATAGACATGTTTGTCATTAAATATTATTTCAATTAATATATATTCAAGATTGTACAAAAATACCACGTAAACAGGAAAAACAAGCAAATAATTATAGCCTCTCAAAATTGGTTAGGAAAACAGTTATGAATAATTGTGATATATTTGAAGAACAACTTACACAAATCAATATTTTTCGAGCATCCTGTAATTTATCATTCGTCTCATGCTCTTTTTTGGTTAAAATCTCTTCAATATTTTGAGTTCTTTATTTAACACATTATTTTCTACTAATTTATTCTTGACAAAATAATATTTTATGCTTTAAAATTGAACAAATATGGAAGAAATTTGAACAAAAATGAGAAGTATTTGAGAGATTTTAACAATGAAAGAGAATGAGATAAATGATGAGTTGCAGAATGTTAGAAAATCATTTATTTGTGTAAGTTTCAAATACAACGTTATGATTATTTTTAAAATCAATTTAATAGGTTATATGTTTCAAGAGGGGTTAGTAAAGCAAATAATCGATATTAGATATGATAAACTCAACTCGACCAAACAAGAACAGAGTTGCACAAAGAATCACAAAAAAACATAAACTCAATATCAATCTAAAGCTCAAACTCAATAACAACAACTAAACTACAAAATATAGATCTTTAGTAGAACAACTAAATAATAATAATAGGGTTAATAGACATTTACCTCCTACAATATGAGCGTGTTTCGGTTTACCCCCTACCGTTGCCTAATGCAGGTTTTGATAACGTTTTTTTTTTAAAAAAACCGTTGCCAAAAGGCAGGGAGGGGGGAAAAGCAAAATTCGCTAACATTACAGGGGTATAAATACATATTAACCCATGATAATAATAATAACATCAACAACTCAAAAACAACAACTTAGGAGGAAAAAACTCTTAACAAAACTACAACAACATCATCAATAAACCTATAACATAAATCTATTTGCACAACAACAACAAAAAGAATAAACCTCTAGGATTTAGGGTCTCAACAACAACAATAAATCTATAACATAAATTTATTTAAACAACAACAACAATATTAAAACAATAGGGTTTAGGATCTCAATAACAGGTCTCAACAACAACATCAAAAACAACATCAATACACATATAACATATATATGAATAATGATATTTGACGTACATGTTTAAACAACAACATGTTTAATTAACCAACAACAACAAGATAAAACCTTTAGAGTTTTGGATCTTAACAACAACAATAACAACAACAACAACAATATGAGTAGTGATATTTGACGTACCAGATCTTTGAAGAAAATGATTTGGATTCTTGAAGAAAAAATGAGAGTCCTAAACACATATCATTTTCATATTGAAGATGATATGAGTTTATGGATCTCGTTGTTTAGGACTCTCTTGTTGACTCTTTTTTTTAATAAGCAAAATATATTAAAATAAGGATACAAAGGGGTATCAAAATTCATTACATAATAGCCTCAAAACTAAAAAATTATGAGGACTACAAAAAATCACACGGAGCGCTTGTCCATTTATAATAGTTACAAGTATTAGCGTTCCTATGTTTCTTACCAAACCACCATTAGGGGTGGCAAAACGGGTCTGGCCCGTTGGGCATGCCCGTTTTACCCACACTTTAGTGCAGGGCGGGCCAAAAGTTTAGACTCTCACCCTTTAAAGTATCCGTCCCGCCCCGTTTTCATCGTCATAAAAAAATAATTTTTCTAATAGTACTTGTATATTTATTTAGTAGAATTAGTCTATAGTAGAGACATTATGAGTCTTCGGGAGATATGACTAGTATAATTTATTTTCAGCCTTAAATTGTGAATTCAAAACACTTGATCATAATGATTCTTGAATATATTTTCTTATATTAATTTTTAGAGGAAT
The DNA here is from genome assembly GCA_963966055.1 of Lathyrus aphaca. Taxonomy (NCBI): domain Eukaryota; kingdom Viridiplantae; phylum Streptophyta; class Magnoliopsida; order Fabales; family Fabaceae; genus Lathyrus; species Lathyrus aphaca. The sequence goes on along the minus strand of OZ014521.1, from coordinate 36,014,819 downwards.
AGTTGTGCGATATGTATATATATATTTGTGTTTTTCAATGAAAGTAACCTCTCCTTAAAAATAATAGAGTGGTTGGTAATGTAATGTTTAATTTTACTGATGTGATTCAAAGACTCAAAAAGTAAGTATCAAATTGGGTGAAATAGAGTTAGCTCAAGTACAAACTATTATGGAACAAAATTGGATTTTTGTTTGTGTGTAGTGTGTGAAGGACAGATATTAGACATGGAAGAAGCATAAGTGGAAAGTGTAATCATATGTCATACCATTAAAACACGTTTTAGGCAACAGATTGAGTGTGGAAACACTCAAGACATTATAAAATATATAAGCCTGGAGAAGTGCCAACGTGGCTTAAAAATTGTTTGGATGAGTTAGTTTATGTTTTTCTGACTTTTACTTGAATTTTTTATATTTAATAACTAACAAGCATTTGTGAAAATGACATTGCATTAGGTGGCCACATTTGAAGAACAAAGTCATACTTAGATAGACAGACAGATAGGATTGAAAAGTAAAGAACTAAGTGATGTGATGTCATTATAGTGCAGATAAGTGCTTTTTGTCTTAGGTGGTGTAAATAATTACTTAAATAATCATCGTGGGCGGCAGAGAATGTCATGAGCTCTTTTGGGAGGTAAAGATAAAATGCATCATGCAAATAAATTATCACAGCCTCAATATTACAGTAAAGAAAAGAAAATAAAATTACTATAAAATATTTATCCTGTAAAACTATCAGAAAAGAAAACTATATAAAACTTATGAGACAGTGTAGAAAGAGGAAAAGTTTACGGAATCATGTTGTAAATATGAATTGTTTTGTGTATATAAGATCTCTCAAATATGAAACTAATATCTACATTTTTCCGCATATCAATCCGTATACTGTAATCAAAGCTATTATAAGGGAATGATCTGTTCCAGATTCCAAATCCAACGTTAGAACATCATTACTCAAAACAACTCCTGAGGATGATAGTTTTTGTTTTGCCACTGCTATGATTTCTCCATCTTTGTTTATCATCCGAAAACCAAATGATTTTCCATTACTCATTCTTTCTATGCACAATTTTTGGGACCCAACTTTAATCTGGCATGCTATTTTCCCTGTGAGACATCTTTTAACTTGAAACCATGGTTGCTCCTCTTGACTTCTACT
>OZ014521.1:35874738-36013457 GCA_963966055.1 Lathyrus aphaca | reverse complement strand
ATATGTAGGAGCGAATCATGAATACGAGCAAACGTTTAGCCGTTAGAATGCGACTTAAGTTTTCATTCACTATAGTTAAGAAAGGATGCGGAGGGGAGTTGTTAATTATCGGGAAATGGAAGATTTTAGCAGTTTCATTGATGATCTAAATCTGACTGATCTCCTTGTTGTAGGTAACAGATTTACCTGGATTAATTCTAACAATAAATGTAGTAGAAGAATCAATCGTTTCTTTGTTGATAATTTTTTTATTTCAAAGTGGAATTTGAAGAGCCAAGTTGTGGGAGATAGAGACATATCAGATCATAGGCATGTGTAGTTTAAGTCAATCTCGGTTAATTAGGGTCCTAAACCGTTTCGTTTTCTTAACTGTTGGCTAAAGCATAAGGATTTCATGGAGTTTGTCAAATCTGTTAGGCAAGACCTGCATTTTACAGGGTCAACGAGAATGTTCTTTAGAGGAAGTTGCAAGCTCTCAAGACAAAACTCAAATGTTGGAATAAAAAAGTATTTGGATGATTGGACCTTAAAATTGAAGATGATGTTCGGATGCTCAATGATATTGAATTAGCAATGGCTAATGATATTGGTCGTATGTCAGAGGAAGTCTTGGCGGATAGGTTGAGTGTGCAAGAGAAAATTTTGAAGAATTTGCGTTTTAAGGAAAGCACTATTCACCAAAAATCAAGTTCTAAGTGGGCTTTGAATGGCGATTTAAACACGAGGTTCTTTCACTTGTCGCTCAAGGGTCGTAATAGAATGAACTCTATTACTCATATCAAGGTTGATGGAGAATATGCATCTGATTTTGCTGCTATCAAAGAGGCGACATTCACATTTTTTCAAAGGAAATTTCTCTCTATTAACAGACGTCGTCCTTCCTGTAACACCCCAATTTCATAATTTAATTATTTATTTAATTATTTATGAACATGTGGCATTTTGTGGTGTTGTGGTGAGTTATTTTATTAAATTGTGATATTAGAATAATTCGATATTATTTAAATATTATTATTAAAAATAAAATAAAAGAAGTTAGAGACCTCATGGGTAACTTGGTCATTTGAGAAGATTATAAGAAAGGGGAATACAATCAATTTTCTCATAATTCATGTTTTTGGTGAAGATTGAAAGGTTGCTCTGAAGAACAAGGAGACTAAGGTTGAAATTGCTCAAGAGGTGATAGGAAAAGCTTATTTGACTAAGGTATGAGGAGTAATTCTTATTCAATATCTATAATATGTAGGTAGTCTTATGAGAAAATGAGATTTTTAAGGGAAAACCTTAGGGTTAGGAGGATTGTTGGTAGATTTTAATGAATTGATGTTGTTAGATGTTATAGATGATGATTGTATGATGATATTAGGTAGAAAGACTGAATTTTGTTGTTTTATGTTGATAAATGATGGTTTGAACGAGTTTGGCCGTAGGGGGAATGTGTGGAAAATTGCAGGGTTTTCTGCAGAATTTCGCCTTCTCGCTTAGTGAGTAAGAGCTTGCTTAGCGAGCGAGTGAGACTTTGGGAATTTCGCAAATAGAGGGTTGCTTGCTTAGCGAGACCTGTAGCTTTTTGAAAAATATTTTCTTTTCTCGAATGACTTGAAATGACTTGTTTCGTTGTCGTGTGTTGCGATCGTTGTTGTGAATTCTTACCATGCTATAAAATGCTATATGTGTGATAATTGTGATGAAAATGATGCTTAGGTGCCTAGGTTATATTATGATGATATGTAGTATTGGTGACATGAGTAAGAAAATTAGTAGACGTATGAATGATGATTAATGATGAATGCTGATGTAAGTGTTGAATATGATGAATATGTTGTTGCATCGTTGCATTCATGACATTAATTATGTTGGGGTTTTGTTCCGTTGGTAGCTTCAATCCTATCGTGTGGATTGAAGTGATATGTTGTTATGTTATACTCCCTTGAGAAGGGTTGATGGCCCAGTGTTCATCCATGATGATGTTTCGGTACCACATGCATATTAAGAAGATTGCATTTCATTCTTGGTGGTATAGCATGAATGCGTTTGTTGTGTATGGGTGAGAATTGACGTAATTGATGTATTGTTGCATGCTTGTCTTATAATTCTGTATTGATATATTGAATGTGAATCTACTCACTATGCCTCTCTTTTATGACGGTCTATTATGCTATCCTACGGATACTCAAGAATAGCTCGGTGTTTGGAAGTAGCTTGGAGTGCGTCTTTTGTCGTTTTATAGAGCCTATGTGGTGTCCTGCTCTATGTCGTCTAACACTGGGAACACTTGGATTATTTTTGTTGTTTTTGTTTGTTTTTAACACATGATTGATGATGTTTTATATTTCAATTGAATCTTTAAACTATGTTGAATAAGTTGACAATGATGATGATCCACTACGTATTAAATGATATTTGTGTATGTAATGATGCATGTTGCAACCCGTGTTATGGGGCAGGACACATAAATGAGTTTAATTAATGTTTTGTTGAAATGTGATGCCCTTTCATGTTGAAACTCTGATTTTTTTGAGTAATTTCGTATATTTATGTTGTGGGGTAAAAAGGGTGTTACATTAGTGGTATTAGAGATTGGTTGGTCTGTCCGGTCGTGTGTCGTTGTTTGTTAACGATTAGTTCTTTTCTAATGTTGTGAGTGTTGTGCAGAATCGTTGGAAACAACACACGTGCTCTTGTGGAAGCTGATGTGGCGTAAGCTGAGGCTACGGCTCGAAACAATGAACAACACGAGTTTCGTGCTTTGGAGAAGTTCCAGACTAACAGTCCGCCAATTTTTGAAGGTGATCATGACCCTCATAGTGCACAAAAGTGGCTCAAGGCAATTGAAAATATCTTTAGAGTAATGGCGTGTATGGATGTGCAGAAGGTATAGTTTGGTACCCACATGTTGTCTGAGGAGGCTGAAGACTAGTGGGATAATACTCGTCAACGTTTGGAGGATGTTGGTACTATGGTGACTTGGGCAGTGTTCAGGAGGGGGTTTCTGGGGAAGTATTTTCCGGAAGATTCTCGTGGTAAGATGTAGGTGGAGTTCCTTGAGTTAAAGTAAGGAAACATGACGGTAGCAGTGTATGCTGCTAAGTTTGAGAGGCTAGTGATATATTGTACTCACGACAATCGTGCTGATGCTAAGTTGTCTAAGTGTCTCAAGTTTGAGAATGGGATGAGACCAGATATCAAACAGGGGATTGGATGTCAGTAGATCCATAAGTATGCTGAGTTAGTGGACAATAGCAGAATCTATGATGAAGATATTCGAGCTCGATCTGCTCACTACAAGCAACTGAGTGATAAGAAAGAGAAAGGTCAGTTTAGCGGAAATCTTTATGTGACTCCAGCTGAGAAGGGGAAGCAAAAGGTTTCAGATGGGAATAATCCAAGTGAGGGAGCAGGTTACATTCCTCCAAAGTGCTACAAGTGTGGTGAATCCGGTCACAAGTCAGATGTGTGTAGTAATCCAATGGTGAGACGTTATAGGTGTGGCAAGAGAGGTCATTGGGTTGGTGATTGTCTGAATGAAGGCCCAACTTGTTTTAATTATGGTGAACAGGGGCATATCATCATCCAATTTCAGAAGCCTAAGAAGACTGTTATTGTTGCTCAGACCAATAAAAGAGTGTTCGCTTTGAGTGGTTCCGAAGTTCTTAAGAAGGACAACTTGATTCGAGGTACATGTTTTATTAATGGTGTTGAGTTGATTGCAAGTATTGATATTGGTGCTACGCATTCTTTTATTTTTTCTTGAATGTGCTAATAAGTTGGGTTTAAAGTTGTCTAGTATGAATGTTAGTATGGTAATAGAAACACCAGTTAATGGTTCTGTTACTACTACATATGTGTGTTTGAAGTGTCCTTTGACTATTTTTGAGAAGGACTTTTCGATGGATCTGGTGTGCTTGCCTTTGCACCAAATTGATGTTATTCTTGGAATGAACTGGCTAGAGTTCAATTTTGTGCATATCAATTGTTATGTGAAGACCGTAGAGTTTCCTGAAATTGGTGATCATGGTCAATTCATGTTTTTGACGGATAAACAAGTAGATGAATTGTTAGAAGACGAAGCTCGGATGTTTGCAATGTTTGAATCGTTGCAAGTCGAAGGGAAGACTTTGAGTATTGATTTACCAGTTGTCCAAGAGTTTCCAGATGTGTTTCTGGAGGACATAAGTGATTTTCCTCCAGAATGTGAAGTTGAGTTTGCAGTGGATTTATTACCTAGTACTAGTCTTGTGTCTATGGCTCCATATCGGGTGTCTGTTGTGGAATTAAGTGAGTTAAAGAAGCAACTGGAATAATTGTTAGAAAAGAAGTTTGTTCGACCTAGTGTTTCTCCGTTGGGTGCTCTTGTGTTGTTGGTTAAGAAGAAAGATGTTGGCATGAGGTTGTGTGTTGATTATCGACAGTTGAACAAGGTTACTATCAAGAATAAGTATCCACTTCCAAGGATCGACGATTTGATGGATCAGTTAGTGGGGGTTTATGTGTTCAGCAAGATTGATTTAAGGTCTGATTATCATCAGATTCGTGTTAAGTCTAATGATATTTAGAAGACAGCTTTCAGGACAAGATATGTTCATTATGAGTACACGGTGATGTCGTTCGGTGTATCCAATGCACCTGGTGTGTTCATGGAGTACATGAATAGAATCTTCCATGAGTACTTAGATAAATTTGTGGTAGTTTTTATTGATGATATTCTAATTTATTCCAAGACAGAAGAGGAACATGCAGGGCATTTAAGGATTGTGTTGCAAGTGTTGCGAGAAAAGAAGTTGTATGAAAAGATGTAAAGGTGTGAGTTCTGGTTACAAGAAGTGAGTTTCCTTGGGCATGTAATTTCCAATAGTGGAATTGTTGTAGATCCGTCGAAGATTGATGTAGTGTTACAGTGGGAGACTCTCAAATCTGCTATTGAGATTAAAAGTTTTCTAGGTTTAGCAGGTTATTACCTGAAGTTTATTGAAGGTTTTTCAAAGTTGGCGCTACCTTTGACTCATTTGACTTGGAAGAGTCAAGCTTATGTGTGGGATGTTTAGTGTAAAAAGAGTTTTGTAGAGTTGAAGAAGAAGTTGACAATTGCTCTAGTGTTGATTTTGCTGAATCCGAATGAGTCGTTCGTAGTGTATTGTGATGCCTCAAAGATGGGATTTGGAGGAGTTTTGATGCAAAATGGTCAAGTGGTTGCTTATGCTTCTAGACAATTAAGGGTTCATGAAAGGAATTATCCTACACATAACTTAGAGTTGGCAGTTGTGGTATTTGTGTTGAAGATTTGGAGACATTATCTCTTTGGTTCAAAATGTTCAGTGATCACAAGAGTTTGAAATATTTGTTTGATTAGAAGGAACTGAATATGAGGTAGATGAGGTGGTTAGAATGATTGAAAGACTTTGATTTTGATTTGAATTACCATCCTGGTAAGGTAAATGTGGTTGCAGATGCTTTGAGCAGGAAGACATTGCATATGTCAAAGCTGATGGTGAAAGAACTCGAAATGATTGAACAGTTCTGAGATATAAGTTTATTGTGTGAGGCTACTTCTGAGAGTGTGAAGTTGGGAATGCTGAAGTTGACTAGTGAAATTGTGGAAAAGATCCAAGAAGGACAATAGTCTGACTTGAAGTTGGTCGATTAACTGACTTTGATTAACCAGGGTAACAGTGGTGAATTCCGAGTTGACGAAAATGGTGTGATGAGATTTCGGTATATAGTGTGTATTCCTGATGTTCCAGAAATTAAGAAGAGTATTTTAGAAGAAGTACATCGTAGTAGATTGAGTATCCATCTTAGTGCTACGAAGATGTACCATGATCTCCAGAAATTGTTTTACTGGCCAGGTATGAAGAAGGATGTTGCGGAATTTGTTCATGCATGCTTGACTTGTCAGAAGTCGAAGATTGAACATCAGAAATCATTAGGTATGATGCAGCCGTTGAATATTCCAGAATGGAAGTGGGATAGAATTTCCATGGATTTTGTGACAGGTTTACCAAACACTGCTAAGGGAAATGATTCAATTTGGATGATTGTGGATAGATTGACTAAGTCGTTCCATTTCTTGTCGATGAAGATTAATCATTATATGCAAAAGCTAGTTGAGATGTATATTGAAGAGATTGTGAAGTTGCATGGGATATCGTCGAGTATCGTATTGGATAGGGATCCGCAATTTACATTGAGGTTTTGGAAGAGTTTACAAGATGCTTTGGGTACTAAGTTGAGGATAAACTCTGCTTATCATCCACAGTCAGATGGTCAGAAAGAGAGGACTATCCAATCTTTAGAGGATTTACTAATAACTTGTGTGTTGGATCAAGGAGGATCTTGGGATAGTCATTTATCGTTGATGGAGTTTACCTACAATAATAGTTATCATGCTAGTATTGGAATGACACCGTATGAAGCGTTGTATGGTAGACGATGTTGTACTTTATTGTGTTGGTATGAATCAGGAGAGAGTGCAGTACTCGGACCTGAGATTTTGCATGCAAGAGACGACTGAGAAGATTAAGATAATACAAGAAATAATGAAAGCTTCTCAGAGTCGACATAAGAGTTATCATGACAAGAGGAGGAAAGCTCTTGAGTTCTAAGAGGGAGACCATGTGTTCTTGAGAGTTACTCCGGTGACTGGTGTCGGAAGAGATTTGAAGTCTTAAAAGCTCATTCCATATTTTGTTGGTCCATATCAGATTTCACAAAGGATGGGACCGATAGCATATCGGATTGTGTTACCACCATCGCTTGCGAATTTGCATGATGTGTTCCACATGTCGCAATTGAGGAAGTATGTGTGCGACCCATCGCATGTGATTCAGATGGATGATGTGCATGTAAGAGATAATATGACTGTTGAGGTATTACCATTGTAGATAGATGGCCCAGAAATGAAGAAATTGTGAGGAAAAGAGATTGCCTTGGTAAAGGTATTATCAGGTGGACCAGCAGGTGAAAGCTGGACTTGGGAACGTGAAAATCAGATGAAAGATTCGTATCTGAATCTGTTTGTTTAGGGAACATTTTCGAGGACGGAAATTCCTAAAGTGGGGGAGAGTTGTAACACCCCAATTTCATAATTTAATTATTTATGAACATGTGGTATTTTGTGGTGTTGTGGTGAGTTATTTTATTAAATAATGATATTAGAATAATTAGATATTATTTGAATATTATTATTAAAAAAAACGTTGGAGGCCTTAGGGGTAACTTGGTCATTTGAGAAGATTATGAGAAAGGGGAATACAATCAATTTTCTCATAATTCGTGTTTTTAGTAAAGATTGAAAGGTTGCTCTGATGAATAAGGAGACTAAGATTGGAATTGCTCAAGAGGTGATAGGAAAAACTTATTTGACTAAGGTATTGGGAGTAATTCGTATTCAATATCTATAATGTATAGGTAGTCTTATGAGAAAATGGGGTTTATGAGGGAAAATCTAAGAGTTAGAAGGATTGTTGGTAGATTTTGATGAATTGATGTTGTTAGATGTTATAGGTGGTGATTATATGATGATATTAGGTAGAAAGACTGAATTCTGTTGTTTTCTGTTGATAAATGATGGTTTGGACGAGTTTGGTCGCATGGGGAATGTGTGGAAAATCGCAGGGTTTTCTGCAGAATTTTGCCTTCTCGCTTAACGAGCGAGTGAGACTTTGGGGATTTCACAAACAGAGGGTTGCTCGCTTAGTGAGACCTGTAGCTTTTTGAAAAATATTTTCTTTTCTCGAATGACTCGAAATGGCTTGTTTTGTTGCCTTGTGTTGCGATCATGTTGTTGTGAATTCTTACCATTCTATAAAATGTTATATGTGTGAGAATTGTGATGAAAATGATGCTTAGGTGCTTAGGTTGTATTATGATGATATGTAGTATTGGTGACATGAGTAAGAAAATTACTAGACGTATGAATGATGATTAATGATGAATGCTGATGTAAGTGTTGAATATGTTGATGTTGTTGCATTGTTGCATTCAGGACAGTAATTATGTTAGGGCTTCGGTCTGTTGGTAGCTTCAATCATATCATGTGGATTGAAGTGATATGTTATTATGTTGTGCTCCCTTGAGGAGGATTGATGGCCCAGTATTTATCCATGATGATGTTTCGGTACCACATGCATATTAAGAAGATTGCATTTCATTCTTGGTGGCATAAATGAGTGCATTTGTTGTGTATGGGTGAGAATTGACGTAATTAATGTATTGTTGCATGCTTGTCTCATAATTTCGTCTTTATATTATTTATATTGAATGTGAATTTACTCACCTTGCCTACCTTTTGTGATGGTATATTATGTCATCCTGCAGATACTCAAGAATAGATCGGTGTTCGAAAGTAGCTTGGAATGCATCTTTTGTCGTTTTATAGAGTCTAGGTGGTGTCCTGCTCTGTGTAGTGTAACACTGGGAACGCTTGAATTATTTTTGTTGTTTTTGTTTGTTTTTAACATATGATTGATGATGTTTTGGATTTCAATTGAATATTTAAACTATGTTGAATAAGTTGACAATGATGATGATCCGTTGTGTATTAAATGATGTTTGTGTATGTAATAATGCATGTTGCAACCTGTGTTACGTGACAGGACACATAAATGAATTTAATATATGTTTTGTTGAAATGTGATGCCCTTTTATGTTGAAACTCTGATTTTTTTTATTGAGTAATTTCGTATGGTTAAGTTGTTGGGTAAAAAAGGGTATTACATTTCCTGTTGTATGGAAAATGTGAATTCGTGGTCGGATGTTGATAAGAAGAATGTGGGGGAGGAATTTACCATGAAGGATGTGGTTGCTGCTGTTATGGATTGTGACTCTCACTATGCCAAAATATTTAAACACTCAAAATAAATTATTTTTGAATAATTTTTTACACATAATTCATTCATACATTCAAAATATTACGAATTAATAATTTAAATTCATGCATATAAATATTTAATTTCTATTCATGTATATAACATATTTGAATCCACCGAAATTATTTTAGAGGGATTAGTCGTCATAATAAATCCATTACTGTGTCCGTGTGTGTATGAGTGATAGTAGACTTGGAGGAGACACAAATGGAAAGTGTCATCCCATTAAAGCACGTTTTACATAACAGACAAGAGATTATAAAATATATAAGCATGGAGCATTGCCAACGCGGCTTAATTGTTTGGATGAGTTAGTTTATATGTTTCTGACTTTTACTTTAATTTTTTATAGTTATAATAACTAACAAGCACTTATGAAAATGACATTGCATTAGGTGGCCACATTTGAAGAACAAAGTCATACTTAGATAGATAGACAGATAGGATTGAAAAGTAAATAACTAGTTTCCAATTTAACATACTTCATCTCCAATCACTTTAATGGTGGCTTTTGATGTCATTATATTGCTGATAAGTGCTTGTCTTAGGTGGTGTAAATAATTACTTAATTTATCATTGAGGGCGGCAGAGCATGTCATAAACATATAAAAATGATATAGTAAATTCGTGTTTATTATATATACATATTATGAGCCTTTTTGGGATCAAAGTGGGTGCCAGATAAAGATAAAATGCAATATGCAAATAAATTATCTCATGCTCAATTTTATTCTGATAATAAGGTTATTTGGAAGAAAATAAATTCTGTCAATTATTTTTACCATGGTGAAATATGATTAGCATGAATTCTATTATATTTTAAATTTATCAATAACAAAAAAAAAGTATGCACGTGTCGGTGTTTTAAAATTGTATTTGTGATCCGCGATGTTACGATAATGGTCATTACGGTTGGTGTAATGTATATTGCCGCTCTTTGATGGTAGTTGATTAATTGTTAGTTGATAAGTGATAGTTTTAGATAATTGTTTATAAAGAAGGCTTTGTTATTGTTTTTTTTTGGATGATTCATGATAGTTCTAGGTTTTTCTATTATTTTCGTACATTTATAATACTAGGTTCTTAATTCTACTATTTGCATACATTATAGTTCTAGGTTCTTCAACTATTTTCATACATTATAGTTCTAGGTTCTTCTACTATTTTCATACATATTTTAGTTAAGAGTATTCTAGAAATTTGTAGCAATTTCAATACCCCTCCTTGATGCAAATTTTTGTGACTCCAAGCATAACTCGTAGCTCTTCAAATCTTGGTCTCGGCAACTCCTTCGTGAATATGTATGCAATTTAATCTTCTGTTATGCAGTAGTCGAGTTTGATCTCTTTAGTTACTTCAACTTCTTTGATAAAGTGATACTTGATTCCTATGTGTTTTGTTATGGTATGATGCACTGAATTTTTCGCCATTACAATTGTTGTTTTGTTGTCACAATTGATTTTAGTAGGCTCATCTTGTTTTTCTCCCATGTCTTCAAGTATCTTGCGAAGCCATATAGCTTGACTCGTTGCTTCAGCAGCTGCCACATACTCTAATTTTGTTGTGGATTGTACAATCGTAGCTTGCTTCTTCGACACCCAAGAGAAAATTCCTGATCCTAGTGAGAAAGCATAGCCACAAAATCTATCAAACTCGCGAGAGGTGTACTCTTTGCCGTAATCACTTCTTAGTACTTTTATTTGTTTTCCACTTTGATTTCAATAAGGGCCTTGAACTTTTTGAATACTCCAAAAACTTCTAATTTTTCTTTTAGGAAATAGACCCATGTCATTATAGAGAAGTCATCAATGAAGAGTATGAAGTACCTATTGTTCTCGTGTGATGGCGTCCTCATTAGTCCACAGACGTCAGTATGTATCAACTCAAACAGATCTTTCGCTCTCCATGCTCCGCTTGTTGAGAATGGAAATCGATGTTGCTTTCCAAGAAGACATCCTTCATACCCTTCATTATTCTCCTTTATGATTTGAAGATCTCTAATCATGTTCTTCTCGTGTAACAACTTCAAGGCATGTGTGTTGAAGTGGCCAAATCTTCGATGCTAGAGCCATGAATCATCAATTTGTACCTTTATGGCAATGTTAGTTGCATATTTTAAATTTAGTGGGAAGCTTCTATTGCTCTTATTCATCTTCACTTCAGCTATCTCAAACCTTTTATTTTTGTTGTCTAAGATTTTGCTTACACCTCCTTCAAAGTGAAGTGTGTAGCTTCTCTCTATCATTTGACCAATGCTTAGGAGATTTTCTTTTAGGCTGAGAACTAGTAAGACATCATGGATGAGTTGTGTACCTTTATTTGTCTCCACCATGACAATGTTATTGCCTTTTAATTCAATAACACTTCCATTTCCCAGTCAAACTTTGACTTTGAAGGACTCGTCAATGCTTTTGAAAATAGTCTCATTCCTTTCCATGTGATTTCTACATCCATTATCCAAGTACCAACTTCATCCTTTTTCTTTGATTGAGTCTTGAGTGTCATAGAACATACATTGTTCTTGATCATGCTCCTCTGTGATATTAGCTTGATGTCTACTTTTGTTGCGACAAATTGTCTCTGTGTCCAAACTTCTTGTAATGGTTGCATTGTGACATATTATGGTACCAACAATTTTCCTTTGTATGGTCTAGTCTCTTGCATATATTGCATGGAGTATTTTTCTCTAACTTGTTCTTAAGGAAATTTCTAGAAACTTTTCTTTTTCTGGAAGTTTCTCCATAATTTTTCTGTCATCCATTTTCTTTATTTTGGGGCTGAAATTTTAGCTTTGACTGGAAGACATTATCAAGTGTATTTTCTTTATGCCTATACATTATTTGCTCATATGCTTCAAAAGAGCCTACAAGTTCTTTCACTGATAGAATGAACAAATCTTTTGTTTCTTCAATCGTTGTCATGATTGGGTCAAACTTTGGGGGCATGGTTATTATGATTTTTTCAACAATTTTTTTGTCAAGAATATCCTCCCCAGAAGCTCTCATTTAATTAACTATTTATTTAACTTTAGAATAGTAATCTTTAACTGTCTCAAACTCCTTCAACTTCAATAGTTCAAAATCCTTTCTTAGAGATTGAAGTTTAACGCAAGTACCTTATCGCTTCTGTGAAACTCCTCCTGCAATGTGTTCCACGCTTCTTTGAAGGTCTTTTCTCCCATAATTATTGGAAAAATTGCATCAGTCGCCGCTTGTTGCAAGGTGCACAATGCCCCTGAATTTTTATTTTATTTTTCTTCAATTTTTTTTCTTGAGTTGCATTAAGAGCTGAAGTATCCGCGGGAACGGTGAAGCCTTTTTCTACTATGTCCCGTAAATCTTGAGATGAAAAAAATGTTTTCATTTTAACATGTCAGAAATCATAATTTTCACCATTGAAAATAAAGACAGAAATAAATGATGATTGAAGAGCATAAGTATTAGTGGGAACAGTGATACCTTCTTCTACTATGTCTTATACATTATAGATATAGATTCTTCTATTATTTTCATACATAATATAGTTAAAAGTATTCTAGAAATTTGTAGCAATTTTAATACTCTTACAACATGAATGCTTATTAGGATATTTTTGAAATACATGATTGAAAATTTGTTAAAGTTAACATTTTTTAACCACATTTAAAGAATATTGAGATTTGTGGTTCTAAAATTCCAAATTGTGTTAATCCTTAAAATGATCAGCTAATTTTTCTTTTGATCAATGTATACCAGATGATGATTGGTTTGGATAGTATAGAGAATGATTTGTACAAATTATAAATAAAGGAACCTCGTTGTAAAGTTAAAGCACAATTTCACACAATTCATACCAAACCTCAATCACTAGGTGACCATGCCAATGTTTCCAATTTTACCAGTTATGATTGTCAATTTTCTCAATACTTGTGTAATTCCTAGGTTTGTCGTTTGGAACTTTAGACTTTGTCATGTATCACACAAAATAATTAAGAAAATGTCCTCATCCCAAACCATTGAAATTTAAATCTTGAATACCTCTATAGTATTATAGTATTAGCATGACGAGGCTTTGAAATTCTTATAGACTCTATTTCTGACAAATAGTATATATATATATATATATATATATATATATATATATATATATATATATATATATATATATATATATATATATATATATATATATATATATATATATATATATATATATATATATATATATATATATATATATATATATATATATTCACTTAGGTAGTTTTAACACTGAGAGGAAAAATTGAGTTTTTTTTCAATAAAATTATAATTATTATTGTTGGGGCTCGAATCCAAGAGCAATACAATATTTCCTAAAGTAGCACTACGCCAAAAAAAATATTTTAATAGTGCACCTTAGACAACGCTTATTTAAAAAAGCGATGCTATAAGTGAAAAGAAAATAAAACACGGAAATTATTCACAAAATATCTTAAAAAGTGTTGTCTAAGGTGCCTTTTAGACAACGCTTTCTCAAAGCGCTTTTAAAGGTATATCTTAGACAACGTTTTCTCAAAAGCGCTGTCTAAGGTCTTATAATTTAAAAAAAAAATCAAAAGCGTTGTCTAAGGTCAACCTTAGACAGTGCTTTTCAAAAGCGCTTTTAAAGGTCGCCCTTAGACATTGCTTTCCTCAAAAGTGTTGTCTAAGGTCTAATTAAATTAAAATATTACAATACAGTTTCTATTTTCGTTCGTTTCTGATTTTTCTTCTCCCCCACAGTGAACGCGAAACCTAAACACGAAAAACCTCCATAAACGTTGATTTTTCTTCGTTTTTGTTGAAACCTTGTTGACTGAGTTCGTTTTCGTTCATTTTCGTTCTTGACTGAGTTTGTTTTTCGTTTTTGACTGAGTTTGTGAAGAATAGTGAAGAACAAATTTCGTTCTTGACTGAGTTTTTGAAGAATAGTGAAGAAGAAGAGGTACGTTGTTTTTGTTCTTGAGTTCTACATTGTTGTTCATTCTTCGTTATTGTTCTTCATTCTTTGTTATCATTGTTGTAGTGTTTTATTGTAGTGTTTTGTTGTTGTTGAGTGGACCTAGTTTATATAGAATGTGTGTTTGACATTAGTTTGTGATGGTTTAAGAGTTTAGGTTTAAGCCTTGGTTTGTGATAGTTTTTATATAATGTAAAACTGCAATTTACGAAAACAGTTTGTGATGGTTTAAGAGTTTAGGTTTAAGCCTTGGTTTGTGATAGTATGTTATATAGTGCCACAAGAACACTGAAAGTTTGTTTAATGTGTAAGTTTAATGTGATTGATATTTTAGTGCTTATAGTGTTTTTGGGTAAGTTTAATGTGATTTGAGGCTTTAGATCATCTCCAAACATCATGTAGCCTAGAATTGCAATAGTTTCATATATTATAGTGCTTATCACAAAGCAAATCAACGCAGCCTACAATTAGAGAAATGTCATATCAATAAAGAAAAATCAAGACAAAGTTATGAATTATTAACAACTTCTATGCCATAAATAGATAATTTAAGAGACTGAATATTTCAGAAGCTAGAATTAATAATTCTACATGATTCCAATATTGTTCTAGTTAGTCACATATCACATGTAAGGCACACACCATTAGTATTGTTCTACCCGAACAAAATATCTCAGAAGTTAGAATTAATAATTGCACATGATTTAATTTTGTCACAAAATTTTCCATATATCTATCTGATATTGAATGAAGCTTGTTTGAGGCCAAATATTGCATAGAAAACAAAATATGAGTCAAACATGACAGAAAAATGTAGAAAACAAAATTTATTTTCCATTTTCAATTGCTTTCATTATAACTTATCTGAGGTGGAAAAAAAGGCTCTCATTTACTTTTCCTTGTCATTAAAAAGGTATTATCCTATTTAAATTAATTGGATAATATATTTTCAAAATAAAAATAAAAATATAATTCCAATCTCTCTCGCTCTCTCATCCTATTATGTGTTCCTTCTTCATCAGCTTGTGTTCTTCATTGTCCAAAAAAAAAACCTAATATCCCAAAAGCTTCTTGTGTGATTTACATTGGTTATCTTGTGTTCTTCAATGTCAGAATCCTATGTCGTTTCAAGCAACAATTGTGTATCATGAAGAAGACAAGTTCGTTTCTTTTGTGACATTGATTCACCACTCACTACTTCATAGACAAAGGAGAATCATGGGCGGAGGTTCAATGGATGTGGCTTATACAAGGTAAAATCTAGACTTAAAGTAATTGAAAGTTTCATTTTTGGTAAAATACTAAAGTTGAGTGGATCTTATTCAGTTGCAGGGAAGAAAAGGGTGTAACTTCTTCAATTGGTACGACGAAGAAATGTCGGTGCATGTGAAAGAGGTGATTTTGTCATTAACAAAGAGAATTGATGTAGCTAAAAAGAAGGAAAATTTGAAGCTCAAACATTATGCGGATTTGAAAAAGGAGATTAAGTTTTGGCAAGGAATGACTATTGTAGCAGTTGTGGTCATTGTGGGATTGATGTGTAGGATTATGTTCTATCATTTTGAATGGAATGTAATGGTCTAGCAGTTGGAATTTTATGTTTAGGTTTTAGTTTCATTTTGGATGGAATTTTATGTAATGGTCTATGATTTGTCTTGATGTATGAATTGTAATTCTGAACTTATGTATTTATGAGTTTAATTTTATGAAACCAATTAATTCATGAACTTATGAACTTATGTATTGCTGTCATAATAAAGTTGTCAAATACTATCATAATAAAGTTGTTATATCAATTATGTATTCAAGGATAATTGTCATTACATCCACAAAAAGTGATAACAACTAGATAATCATAAACTAGATAATCCAAAGCAAATATTACATCCAAAATAGTTGCAAGCCTAAGTTGATAACAAACATTACATCCAAAATACTTTCAAGCCTAAGTTGATAACAAACATTACATTCAAAATAGTTTCAAGCCTAAGTTTCAATCTAGTTTTGAGAGGGTTGTGGAGCTTGAGATTCCTGAGACAGAACAACATCAGCATCCTTTACCTGTGATTTCTGCTTCTTATTTTTCTGCTTATTTCCTCCCTTAGGTATCTGTCTGTCAGCATCCTATCAGCGTTTTTGGAGGGGGAAATGAGAATAAGGACTAAAACAGCATAAAGCATTATAGTTTAGGGACTAGTTCGTTCAATTTTAAACCATAGGGACCAATTTCGTGAGTTGGTCAAAACATAGAGACCAAAAGTGTCATTAACCCTTATTTTTTTATTAAATTTTTTTCATTATGGTCTAGCCTAACAACCACATTGATAAGCTTTGAATCCCAACAACATTAATTTTTCTTTTTTCTTTAGAAAAGGGTACGTCGGTTTAATTTTTTATATTTATATCAAAATTAAAATATTTTTCACCAGGATCATGAATTCCAACCATGGTGAAATGTGATATTCATTTTTAAAAATTTTTGTTTGCAATATCTCAGGGAATTTAATTTTCATAATCTCAGAGAGTTTAATTTTATAAACAATCATAGATTTTACAATCTCAAGGATGCCTTGTCTGCAATATCTTCATTCATTTTTATTATCTTGAAAATTTTGATCTTAAAGATTAATGTTAAGGTTGAAGTATATCATTTACTTAATAAAGTAAAACTAAATATTTATTTTTAAATCAAACTTTTAAATATACATTAATTTTTGAAGAATGAAATATAAAATTTGAAGGCCTAATAAGTTAGATTTAGTAAAAACATGAATGATGCGCTAGTTGAGCTTCTATTGACAAATCCTAATGTTTGAGTATGAATTAGTCATAAAAGATACAATACTACATGTCAATGAATTAGTCAGAAAAGATTTCACTTCGGTAAAAAAAAAATGATGATGCTTATGATCTTTTCATACAAAATTGAGCCTAACGCTAATTACAGAACTTTAGAAAAATTTGCACTATATTTATAAAACTATAAAAAGATAAAACTTTAATAAGATCTCTCATATATTAAAATTAATATCTACATTTTCCCGCATACCAATCCATAGACAGTAATCAAAGCCATTATAAGAGAATGATCTGCTCCAGTTTCCAAATCCAAAGTTAAGACATCATTACTCAGAATAATCCCTGATGATGACTCTTTTTGCTTTGCCTCTGCTATGATTTCTCCATTTTTGTTTATTATCCGGAAACCAAATGATTTTCCAATACTCATTCTTTCTATGCACAAATTTTGGGACCCTACTTTAATCTCACATGCTGTTTTCCCTGTGAGACATCTTTTAACTTGAAACCACGGTTGCTCGATTTGGCTTCTACTATTAGAATTACTGCTGTGATATTTGTGGCCTTCCCAACATCCAAAAGCTAGTAATCTCTTTTTGATGGTGCAGACAATATTTCCTTTTAGATTCATCAGATTAACTTCTCTTCCACCTTTTGTATCATAGTTATCAACTCTATAAACTATGTTTCCATTTGAACCATAGACAGTGCAACCATTAGAGTGAAGAACAAGTGATTTCATCCATATTGTATATCTCTCTCTTTTATTACTGAGACACTTATCATCATGAGACTGAGATGATGTTGTAGGTTCTTGAGGATGAACTTTAGCCATTATTTTTTGTTGTTTGATTGTAATATTCGAGGATGTTCAAAGAAGAAGTGTGAGCTACTTATTTATATGCCTATTCTATTATAGGCCCTACTAAATTGGCTGCTTCTTGGAGGCAACTATTGGAAGTAATTGAGTTTAATATGATAGCACTCGTGGAAAAAGTGCTTTTAATTAATCAATTAACTAGTAACATATTTTTAAAAATAACATCGTTCAAACCTCTTAATAATGATCACCGAATTAAGGCTAAATATATTAATCTTCATTTATGTTTATTATATGTTTATTATTGTTCCGACCCCTTAATAAATGATACCGACTTTCCGTGCTCAGTCCCAGTGATTTTTTTAGATAGGCAAATTCATTATTAGAGATTAAAGAAATTTCAAACCAACATATATAAGAACAAGAGGATCCGAAAAGGTCCGAAAAGAAGGAAAGCGAGACCAAACCACCTACAAAGAGTCAAATGGAAACTTAGTCCAATTTTATAAACTACGTCTTCTTTTACCTCAACTATCTAACATAAATCAATTCCAAGAAGACATTACAATAACATTAAAGATAAAATCGACATTACAAATATCATTGCTAAAAATAATATTGTTCCTTATCCTCCATAAATTTCAGCACGTAATGAATCAAATGGCGTTAACCGTGTCCAAATTTCCTCAACCAAGAAGCTTAACCGACCAATCATGAATATGACTACAACACTCCATCTCCATAGTGTAAACACCCCAAATTTTCCCTCACTAAGTTCACACCATGGCTTGTGATCTTTCATTTTACATAAGTTTAAACATATCATCTCATATTGCATTTTTGTTTCACTGCATAGTTCAAGTCCATCTGCATCTAGGGTTTGTGATCTAAGCAATCCAAGGATCCATCTGAGCCACTCCAAAGGCTTCCAATTATTACAAGAGGGTCCATGTATGTTCAATCATCATATTATATCCCTCAAAGATCAAGGAAGTAAAGAAATCACAAGAACTGGCAAGTCATGGAAGCAGAGCTAGGGTTTCACTAAACAGATGACCTGAAATTAGGGTTTTGGTTCCAGAGGCAATAACTCCAAATATTTTGGTCATTCTTGTTTCTAATGGTCTCAATATGTTATAAGGATCATGTGTACCAAGTTTGATGAAGAAATTCATTATGGAAGTCATTTGTTCATTGAGTAACTTCTTGAGCAAGTCAGAGCAAAATCAGGGCATCTGAGACCCCCAACAATGGAACCAAAGTGGATTTTTCATCAAATTGAAGTTATATGATTTTTATTTGATCATTTAAGTGGTTGGAAGTTTACAATATTGAAGAAAAGTGAGCTAAACCAAAAGTTGCCAAAAATGGAAATGACTTGTAATGGAAACTTTCCATTTTGGGAAATTATTTCAACCTCCTCTTTTTCAACCAAAAATGCTTCAAATGAAAGATTGTTGGTCATGAAAGTTGTAGATTGGATCATTCCCTTTTCAAAAAGTACAAGAACAAGTTCTAATTCATTATGGAACTCAAGTTATGGCCTTTCAAAGTTGGCAAAAATCCTATAATTTTCAAGAATACACCAAAGAGGGATTTTTGCAAAACCACTTGTCAGACCATTTTGTGACTTCTAATACACTTCCTTGCATCATACCAACATAGTGCATTGCCTAAAAATCAGAATTGCCCAAAGAACCATCTCATTTCATGCCTTGCCCATCAAGAAATCACAAAGGGGTCAAACTTCATGAAAATTGCAAAATGATACACAACCATGCTTCCACTTGCTGAATCATCACAAAACCAATTCAATGGCTCTCCTTAATCTCTGCTGAGCCAGGACAAGCCAAAAGCCAGCTGCAAAACCAGCCCATACCTCAAGTACAAGTTTTGTTGACTTTTTGCTAGAGAACTCATACCAATCACCATATGCCACAACAACTTCTCTGACATATCAAGCATTGTTATGTGGATCAAACACAGATCATAACACATAACACACAAGCCTAACACTTCAGATTCATCAAGTCCTCAAAAATCACCTCATTTGCAAAAGCATTCGAAACTCTCTGCTCACAGACTCAAACTCCAAACTTTTTTCATCAATCACCTCAGCTTCATCAAAGGATCATTTCCCACCCTTCATTGCAACCAAAAACCCCCCAAAACTGAAACACGATTTCTGGTCAGCCAAAGTGTAAGCTTTCATTTCAGCCATTACAAACTCCTTCCAAGCATCAAAGCATCACCAGGAGGATCATTGGAGTCGTTTTGAACCAAAGAGGAGGCCAGACAGCTCAGTTTGAGAAAGCTTCACTTCAGGTAACCTTAAGAACAAATTTTCCAAAAATGATATTTTAGGTTATAGAAATGTTCTGTATGCTTTGCTGATCATCATGATCTATTTTGTTTTGAAAATGAGTGAGAAACAAGCATGTATGAAGCTTCTAAAATTTATGTGTGATTTTCCGTTTTGCTTCGAATCTTGATGTTCATGTGAAATAAATGAAATTTGTTGGTTGAATCTTGTTTAGAATGAGGTGGGGATCATTTCTGGAGAGTTAGGAGGTCTGGGGTGGCCTAGGGTGGAAGTTAGGGTGAAGAGCTGGCCGGAGAAGATGACCGGAGGTCTTCTCCAGCCACCTGAAAGTCATTAAGAGGTTAATTAGGGTTTAGGGTTAGTTTGAATGTGAGCCCTTGGATCTTGCGTACCCGCGTGTTTGGATGGCCCAGATTGTTCATTAAACCCTAATTCTCATTTAATTATGATTAATTAATTATTTAATTAACATTAACTCAGATTGAACCACAACCCTTAGATTGCGCGTTGGTCAACCAAAATCTTCCCAGTTTGAATCCAGTCCATTGGATCAGCCTACTTTCATTTATTTTGATTTTGATTTTATTTTTTTTATCATTTTTCTTGCATAATTTATTTAAAATACTTAGAAAATCCTAAAAAATATTTTCCTTCTGCATTTTTAATTCAAATATTTTTCTTCATCCAAAAATATTTTTATTTTTATTTTTTGCATTAAAAAACCATTTAAAAAATATTTAAATGTTTATTTTAATTAATTAATGGAAATTAATTAATTAAAATATCATTTAGGTTTCTAAAAATTCCAAAAAAAATCACATTGCATCTTAGAACATTTAGAAACATTCTCAAACCATTCATACAAATTTCTTTTTGGTTTTGGTTCAACTTTGACATTTTTCTTGAATTTAGGGTTCATAAAAATCCCATTTTTGAACCCTAACTTCAAGAATTCATTTCTGCCTAACCATGAAGGGCTTGACATTGGTTCCTTTTGCATTGATCTTCATATAGAATGTAGTGTCTAGCATATTTTTTTCACAAATTTATCTTGCATTTTTTATTTGATTTGCATTTTTTCCCTTAAGGTACCTTAAAACCCTAGCAAACTTAGAAAAATTCATAACTTTCTTTAGGTTAAGAGTTAGACCTCCTCCTTTGGGGTGTTATATCATATGGGGTTAGGGTTCCTTTAAGTTCATTTGAAATTTTTTATCTTATGTTTTGCTTCTGTTTTTGACTTTTGCATCTCATGTTGTCATAAAACCCTAATTTCTCATGTACATTTGCATTCATCTTGCATATGCATCCACACATGAACTTGCCATGAAATTTCATGCATTCACATGTCATATTAGACATCTTAGGACACATTAGAACCATGCTTGATCATTTCTTCATCCATTTTCCATGATATGCATTCATTTCATTCCATGAACTTTCATGTGTTTTCATACTTTTAAGCATGCTTCCATTGCATTCCATCTCTTGTATGATCCTTCATAATACTTGACATGTCTTTGCATCATTCCATAGCATCATTTGCATCATGAATATGCTTCTGGTTTTGATTTGCATCTTTGCATACATTACATTTTCATTTCATTCCTTTCCTTTATGCTAACCATTTCAGGTGGTAAGTAACTTGAGAAGTGAATTTGCCTTCACTTCTCACTTCTCTTCTCATTCTTCTTATGCATCATTGATGTATTTTCCTTTGCTTTAGAGTGAGCTTGCTCATTCATGTTCATCATTCACTTTCTTTCTCCAAGTTACTTATCTTCTTCAGTGAAGTAAGTAACTTGTTTCTTCTGCTTCTCCTCCTTTCATCTTCTTCATCCATTGGTGGTTTCTCTGAAGATTTCTCTTAAACCTTATAAACCATAGGAACATACAAGCATGATAACAATTAGGGTTTTGATTAGTCCCCTTTAGTTTTTACCTTTGTGTCTTCTTTGTGTCTCTCTTCTCATCTCATCATTAGAGACTAAACCTTCAAGGTTTTAAGACTTTGTGATTAGGGTTATGCCTGCATCCTTCTCTTAGGATGGAGTGTATAACTTTAATCCTAAGTATTAAACCCTTAATGTGTTTAAATCTCTTAATCAACCCATCTTAATAATCACTAAGACAATAGCTTGTAACTTGGGCCTTGCATTAGGGTTCTAATTCTTCCATTATTGGTTAAGAAGGACTAACCCTAGTGTTAATGGATAAGTCCCCCTCAAGTTGTCTTACAAATTATAAAACTCACTTCTTAATCTCACCATTAATTAAAATCTATTTAATAAAGGCTTGTTTTGTCATGAGGTTAATCCCTAACCATGGATTAAGTTGAGATATCTTCCTCAGCTTAAGTGCTCTCTGTTGCACCCCAAAATTTGCCCTCACCTAGATAAGACATTATGTACTAAGGTGTCCCAAGAGGTTCACAAGGTTCACAAGATTCACAAGGTATCTCAAGAGGTTCACAAGGTTCACAATTAGTCAGAAAGTTTGACAATCCCCTCAAACAATGCATCCTCCTAAGCAATGCATCTTAAACTAGGGTTTTGGATTTAATCAGGCAAAATGGACTTCCAAGGCTTCAAGAGAGCTTCATAACATCCTACATGTCTTCAAGAATCCATATGTCAAGTTTCAAGACTTTCCCAAAAGGTTTGCTCAGTCAAATGATCAGATAAGCTAAAATCAGTCAAAGTAGTTAAAAAGTCAAACTGAGGTCAACTTTGGTCAAAACAAAGTCAAACTTCATGATTTTTTTGCCAACATCAATTATATGAAGTAAAATTCATCATTTGATCAAGGGTTGATCATGATTCATCAAGGAGATTTCAGATCATCAAGAATCAGGAGTTTCTAAATTAGGGTTTTAACAGGAAAAGTCAACTGAACTTTGACCAGCCATAACTTTCACATGCTTCATCAAGAATTTTCCATCCAAATATAATTTTGAAGGAAATTGAATTCTCTACAACTTTGTGTCTCACAAGGCAAGCCCAAAAATGCTTTATTTGGAAGGTATGAGCTAAGACATTATAGGTCATTTTAAACGTCAACAAAAAGTCAACATCTTCCAAAGGGCATAACTTGAGATTGGTAAAGGATATTGACATGAAACAAAAGAGGTTTGTTAGAGGACTCTTTAAGCTTTCCAAAATGTCCAATAACACCTTCATAGCCTTAACATTGAGGGATTTGTGTCTTTGCAAAGTTGGGAAATTTTTGAGGGGTTTATTGAGCAAATGGGATCTTAGAACCAATTCTTTCCACATGGGCTTGCATTTTTATGACCCAATCACTACCATGACATCATGCACGAACCAAAAATTATTTATTCAGATTTTTAAATCATTGGACTTTATAAATCCCTTTCTTGTTCACCCTTTCCAAGTTACAACATTGAGAAGCTCTTATAAGATCTTTGTTTCCTTTATTTCCTTGTTGAATTTGATAGATGAATGTATGAATTGTTTTTTTATGCTGACACAATTACTTATGAGAGTATTTTGCCCCTTGTAGATATTGATCACGACTCATTTGGGTAAATTAGGTGATTCCCGTTTGAACATTTGATTGCTTGTGATAAGTTATTTTTGTTTAGAAGTTAGTTCATAATCATGTTTAGATTTTGTTTGAAGTTGAGCACTACTTGTTGCGCATTGATTAAGTTGGAACCATCAATTTTTGTGTGTTTTATTTATCCGATCTTTTGCTTGTTTCTACTTGATCTTACCTTTGTTTGAGGATAAACAAAGAAGTAAGTTGGGGAGAGTTGATAAGTTCTAAATTGTGTTCATATATAGTTTAGTTTTTGGCACTTTTCATGATCTTAAATTGTTATCCGATGCTTTTTCCAGTTGTTTTCGATAAATATTCATAGTATAGTTTAAATGCTTTAATAGTATCACTTATATAACTTTTCTTTTTTATATTTGTAGGTTTTGACGTTGGATTCGAGAGCACAAATCAATGGAACACTCTTTTGAAGACTTTTGAAGAAAGTCTATTTTTGAAGCTCGCTACTAGCTCGTTTAACGAGCTCCTAGCGACCAACAACAACAGAATATAGAGAGTTGCTCACTTAGTGAGGCCTGAAGCTCGCTTAGCGAGTTAAGACGGTTTGATCAATAAATGATAGCTCGCTAAGCGAGCTCTGTGTATTTAAGCCCCCTATATAATGGGTTGAACAACATATTTTGTGGACATATCACATTTTCTTAGACACAATAACCCTAAACTCAATATATTTCCTTGTTTTCAATGATTTGACGCATCAATAGTCGGGAGATCGTCTTTGATACTTTGTCTTCTTCATCTATTTCTTGTAATGGAAGCTACCATTGTTATGGCTAGCTAAGCTCCTTTTGTGTCAAGGTTAGAAGGTAGATAAGTCTTTCCTTTGTATGTATAGGTGTTGATCATTATGTATGAACTTGTGATGATAAATATATGGTGAAAAACTTTGTCTTTATGATATATTCCATGTGTTGCTTCATGATTGAGAAATGTGTTCCACACTTTATCTAGGTTTTTCATCCATCAATGAACATATGCTAGAGATAGTTATGAGACTTGATGTTCACTTTGTATTGATCTTGAATGTTGTCATTTTGATAGATTGAGTGAGAGATCATCAATAGATCAAAATGGTAAAACTCACAATTTGTGTTAGAAATAAACATTTTGAGAGGATATTGTGATTATGTTTATCATCTAAACGAGTTCATCTTCTTGATCGATTCTATTCGTGCAAAATGGCTTGCCGAACCCTAATCTTGGCATGTGTTTTATAAACTTTTAAATCCCGATAATTTTTACCGTTAGCTTTTTAATCTATTATGCAAACGAAACGAAACGTTACTAAAAACCAAAACCCCCTTTGTTACTATATATTAAGTTCGAAACTAGCGCGATTGTAGAATGACGATGATATCACAAAACAATCTCTGTGAAACGGTAACAAAAATCCTACTATATTTGTACTCCAACAATATCAGGATTGAATCTAGGGACGTTAGCATGTATTCTTCTTCCCTCAAGAAAAATGCTATCTAACTTAGTTGCCATGAGCCGAACATCATGTACTTTTCGAAATTTCGTGAAACTAAAGATCTTCTCTTAATACTCTTTCAAGCTTTCAGAGACAATCTCAACATATGAAATTCTCCTGCTAAGATTGTCGATGTTTATTATAATATATTTACTATTATTGAAGTATATATATATATATATATATATATATATATATATATATATATATATATATATATATATATATATATATATATATATATATATATATATATATATATATATATGATAGAATTAATCAAATAAACAAGGACATTACAAGCCTTAAGATTGGTGTGATTTATTTCCTTCCTTAACTTACAAATTCATGTACATAAGATACTTGAGGATAATCTTCACATATGTTTCTTATATTTATTTTAGAGACATACATTTGAGTTGTGTAATCATATGTCATCCCATTAAAGCACGTTTTAGGCAACAGATTGGGCGTGGAAACACTCAAGACATTATAAAATATATAAGCAAAGAACATTGCCAACGCGGCTTAATTGTTTGGATGAGTTAGTTTATGTTTTTCCGACTTTTACTTAACCTTATGAAAACGACATTGCATTACATAGCCAAAGTCATATATGGATATATAGATAGGATTGAAAACTAAAAAACTTCTTTCTAATTTAGACTGAATATTGTGGTGTTGCAAACATGGTGTTATAATCTAGTTGGTTATGTATTATGCTTCTAGAGTTGCATTGTCTGAGATACAAAGCTACCATAGTCTATTGTGATAATATTATTCCAATATATTTATGCAGTAATTAAGTTCTATTCAGCAAACCAAACATATTGATATATGGACATTCAAAAAAGAGTTTTATGGCTTGGTTGATGTCCTTCATGTCCACTCGCATCATCAAGACATACATGTTCACTGAAGATCTTCTTTTAGTACTCTTTCATGAATTCAAAGACAAACTCAACATATGAAATCCACCCACTAAGACTGTGGATGTGTGTTATAATACAAAGTTAAATATGTTAGAGGTCCTTGCAAATATGCCAACATTCAATTATAGTGTCTCTAAAATTTTTCTTCAAACAATGGTCCTCACAAACTTTTTCGTCCTTAAAATTGATCTCTCTCGTTAGTTTCAATTAACGCAGGTTTACATGGCATTTAAAATATGTATTTTTTTATTTGACACGTAAGATAAGTTTTAAATAAATAATTTTTGTTTTATATTAAAGGCAAACGTAGTCGGCTTGAAAACCTAATTTTTTTTCCAATTGACTTTCATCTCGTTCCTTTGTCTTATCCCCTTCGCCTCTTTCACCACCATTTCGTATTCTTCATTTTCTTCCTTGTTGTACTTCATTTTATTTTTCTTCCTCAACTACAATTCGATTATTGATAGTATGCCATCTTCATTAAGACGGAACAAATCAGTATCACATCATTCCCCAAGAGTGTCCAACCGTCTAGAGAGAAGGTGTGGGTGCAATGCTCGTATGATATCATACCATTGCAAGAATAAACGTAATAAATGCTAAATTTTCTAGAGATGTTTGTTTTTGCAAAATGATGAAAACTACAATTTATTCATTTGTGATGATGATATTTCACAAGGAAAGCATGATTATGAAAGTGAAGATGAAGAATAGAGCAAAAATGAAAGTAAGGTGAGGGAGATGCAAGTTATTGAAACTTTGAAGGATTTGTATAAATCTTCAATGAATAAGAACCAGAGGTTGCATATCAAGATTAAGTCAAAGGCATTTTGGAGAAATATGAAATCAATTTGTCTTGTATTTTTGTTTTTGGTCAACATACACTTTTTAATGAGGTGTAAATTTTGAAATAATGTTTATTATTTTGTTCTTTTAAGTTTTTAATGTTGTTTAATTGATTTTGTAAGAGTCACTTGAACTATAATTTGGTCAAATGGGTTTTGTAATTGTCACTTGGTATGAAGTATAATTTGGTCCAATGTATTTTGTAAGTTTCATTTACCAAATTTGGATTGACCTATAAATTGATCCAGTTATGCATTGTACTATAACTTGGATTGACCGATAATTTGACATAATGTGACCTATAATTTGGATAGAATATGACCTATAAATTTAACTTGGTATAACCTATAATTTGGATATAATATAACCTGCAAATTTAACTTGATATGACCTATAATCTTGACATAATATGTAGGGATGATAAGTAGACCCAAATCCACGGGGTCGACCTGCACCAGAAACCGGGTCAATCGGTGAAAATCCGAGTTGATTGGCTTTGGGTGCCACCCGATATTTCGGGTGCGAGTTTGGGTAGTATGAAACTTGCACCCGAAACCACATCCGTTTAGACTTTAATTTTAATTTTAATTGTAGACTTTAATTTTAATTTTAATTGTAGACTCTAGACTTTAATTTAAATTGTAATGTTAAGATGTTGAAGACCTTAATTTTAATTGTAATGTTACTAAACTTGATGGAAATTACAATTTAATTCCTTAATTTGGTTGAAAGACCTTGTTGGAATTCTTGTGTTCCAAATTTTAATGTTGTATTTTTATTTTTTTTTGTTACGGGTTCGGGTTTGAATGGAAAAATCCAAATTCAAGGGATATGGACGTGGGTGTTATTTTGCCACCCGAATAACATTTAGGTTCGGGTTCGGAAGGTGATTTCAAATGCGAGTTTGAGTAGTGTAAAATCCGCAATCAATCCATCTGTTGTCATCCCTAATAATATGATAATATGATGTAAATTTTGACAGAGAGAGTAAAATTAAATATTGGATTAAAATCATCCTTAACCCTATAATATATTACTATAATTGATGTAAATATTATTTTCTTTATGTATATTTATTTGATAGAATGAATTAGTGACATTACAAGTCTTCATAAGTTATGATTCATGTAATTTATTTCCATCCTTAACTTACGAATTCATGTACATAAGATACTTAAGGATCATCTTCACATATGTTTCTTAGATATTTTTACCTTAATAACCAACATTTGAACCAATATTATCCGATATACCTATATTTTAAATAAATTTTCCAAATTACCCATATTTCAAAAAAATAAAATTATAAGGAGACAACAAGTATTGAAATCACTCTTTAAATTGAAAAAAAAAATTATTCAAAGAAATGACTTCAATGTTGACGACATTCCCCTTATAATTTTTATTTTTATTTTTAAATATAAATAGTTTGAAATATTTATTTGAAACATAGATATATTGGATGATATTAACTTAAATGTTGGTTATTAAGGTAAAATTTTGTGTTTCCAATATTTATATTTATTTTCATCCTTATGTTAAAAAATAATAATAATAATAATAAAAAAAAAAAGATAGAGTGGTTGGTAATGTAATGTTTAATTTTACTGATGTGATTCAAAGACTCAAAAAGTAAGTACCAAATTGGGTAAATTGGAGTTAGGTCAAGGACAAACTATTATGGAACAAAATTGGATTTTTGTTTGTGTCTAGTGTGCGTGTGTGTGAAAGACAGATAGTAGACATGGAAGAAGCATATATTGAAAAGTGCTATCATATGTCACCCCATTAAAGCAAGTTTTATGTAAGAGATTGGGTGTGGAAACACTCAAGACATTATTAAATCAATAAGCATGTTGTGGCTTAAAAATTGTTTATGGTTTTCTGACTTTTACTTAACAAACACTTGTGAAAACGACATTGCATTACATGGCCGCATTTAAAGAACAGTCATTTATGGATATATAGATAGGATTGAAAACTTAAAAACTAGTTTCTAATTTAACATACTTGATTTAAGATACCAAATATAGGGAAGTGTAATTATCTCAAGGAAAAAAAATGGTTTGGATCACTGCCAACGCTGCTTAATTGTTTGGATTAGATAGTTTAGATGTTTCTGTCTATTCTAAATTTGATGGCAGCATTTGACAAACAAAGTCTTAGATAAAATGATACTAGATTTAGTATATCATTTGAAGCACTTTAACGGTGGCTGTTGGTTGATGTCATAGTAGGGAAGAAAAGTGCTTGCCTTTTGGTTGTGTAAATAATTCATTATTTAATCATGCATGTCATCAACTTATAATTATACTAAATTCTTGTTTAAAATCATTATCCTTTTTGGAACAAAGTGGGTGTTAGGCAGAGATAAATTGTATTATGTTTGTACAAGTTCTTCACAATTTTTGTTAGGTTGAGAAGTATGGGTAATATGAAATTTTTTGTTATTGAAAGTGGGTGTTAGGTTTTGTCCTTTGAAAAAAAACTTTTCATTGGATTGGGGAGTGTGAATATTGTATTTAAATTATGTTTAGTCTAAATTCCTAAGCAACGAGAGTCTTTTTTTTATTCATTTAAATTTTGGAGAAAAAAATGGTTTTAAAGGAAGGTAG
Source organism: Lathyrus aphaca (assembly GCA_963966055.1). Taxonomy (NCBI): domain Eukaryota; kingdom Viridiplantae; phylum Streptophyta; class Magnoliopsida; order Fabales; family Fabaceae; genus Lathyrus; species Lathyrus aphaca. The sequence continues at coordinate 35,984,243 of OZ014521.1, read as the reverse complement.
TGATTTCATGTGATGAAAGAAGAAGACTATTAATGTTTATCAAAAGAGACAAAGTAGAAGAAGGAAGTAAGACTTATTCTTCATATGATTTATCATAGAAAATCAAATTGTCTACTTCTACATCATGGGTATGTGATAGTAGATGTTGATCTAACATTTATATGAACATGATCCGTCTTTTAAGAAGTAGGACATTGATTATAATTTGAGTCATCTTACTACTAACTAGAATGGAACAATGTGTTTCATTGATTATAAGAGTTTATGATTAGACTTAAATTATAGCTTGGAGTGAAAATCAATTTTTTTATTATGTTTCATTTAGTAATAAACACTAATTCTATATCATGTATTGACCAGAGAAGGAATGCACGTTTTAATAATATGACAAGTGTTGCACATATTACCCCAAACAAAATTTTATATACTAAATCGAGTAGTGGATTTGAGATCGGTTATGATAAGTTCATCTATAACAAATGTGGGAAGAATCTGATAAGATTGGAATCTTGTGTAATTCAATGGCATTAATGTTTAGTCCAAAAAAGTGATATGCATTTCCAAAGTTCATATGAATAGATTGTTGGACTCGTTTGATTCTATATCATTTGATATACGAGTCTTAATTTTGGAAGATATATTTAATGTCTCAAATCATTGATTAAAGTGAAAAGACATATGATATATTTGGATTATATACATGTGTGATGTATATGGACCTCTAAACATATTTGCTAGATGTATTTTGTTTATCTACTTCATTTATATTACTGTCAAACTAAGTAATTATGAATTTGTGCGTGTGTGACATGAGTTAGAAATATTTGAGAAGAGTTCAAGAATGAAGTAGAAGGAATCAACTCAAAAAGATATTAAGACCGCATGAATTGTTCAATGTGGTAGATACCTATATAAAGAACATAATAACCATTTAAATCGTACCATGTTTGACATTGTTCGATCTAATACAGTTATCTTTGTGATTCTTCTTTGTAAATAGTCTACATACAATTATTCTTATCCATTACCAACTCCATTTTAAGTAGTCATAGAGACACCATATTTGATATGGAGGTAAGAGTACCTAGTTTGTCTTTATAATCATTTAGCTAGGTTGTAATATTTGTTAAGTATAATTGATCACAATTTAGACGAATATGTATTTATTGAGGTATCCTAATGAAAATTGGGGACAAATATTCTATAACACTTTATAGAATAAAATCATTTTGCCAATAGAACCGGAGTCTTCCAATAGCGATAATATGTAACTAAAGGAGCTAGTGGGAGTGATGTAGAACTTGAAGAAATTAAAGCACCATTAGATATTTTTTAACATGTGTTCTTCGGGAAAAAATTAACATTACTCATTAATATAATATAAAAAAACACGTAATCACAAGTTCAAGATGATGTTGAAAGTGTCTGATGAAACCAAACCAATCAAACGACTTTGACGTTGTTTGATCAAAGACACAAAAGCTACTTAATACAACAACTTAAATGAACTTCAGATATTATCCTCTGATGACGAGTCCTTCTCATACACAAATTAAAGACTGAAAAATCTATTAAAACAAAATAAAGGAACAACAAAACTTCATTTAAGAAAAAAAAACCATAAAAATTGATTCCAATTTTGAAGACTTCTTTCTATATTAACATTTAATTTGATGTGTTCACCTCACATTTTCATTTTTCATAAATATATTACTCTCAATTAAAATTAGATTATTTTCTTTCGTTATGCTAATATTATTATCTATATTATAGAGTTTTTATAATAAATAATAACTACTATAAATATATTTCTTTTAATTTAACGACTTCTATTTATCATCGCACAATCTTCTTTAACAATGTGCATCGCGCATATCATATTCTACTTTATTATTAAAGGTTGAGTAAATAAATAATTAAAGGGGATTATATCTTCGGTTCATTCCACTTCCCAGCAAGGATTTTTTTTAACGATCGAGTGAGTGAAAAATTAAGCGTATTTTATCTAGTAGTATTGGATGCTCTATATCAACCATTAACTTTTCATTTCCCACTTTAAATACTATATATATATATATATATATATATATATATGGCCGGCCTTGGGCTAGGGCAACCAGATCCACGTCCAAGATCTCAAAAATCGGGGTCTCAAAAATTTAAAAACTATATAAATTATCAGTAATAAATATATGTTTTGCTAAATAAATAATGTGTTATAGTAATAATCTGGCGGTAGCTGATGTTATTTTGGAGCATTATGGTTTGTGTTCAATCCATTACATAGTTGGTTTTTTTAACTTCATATTTTTATCTTACTAAAACACTGTATATTTATTGTATCATAAAGTTGTTTCCTATATTCTACTAATTTATTGTAATTAATATTGGGTTCTACCATAAATTTGTTTCCTATATTGTACTAAATTATTGTAATTAATATTGGGTTTAAAATAATGAACATTTCCTTTAAAGAAAGGATGTAAAGCCACACACATTTTGTCTTTGCTTTGTTGATGAAATATTTTTCAATTTATAGCACTACTCTTTTCCAATTTCATATTTTTATATTTCTAAAAAGTCAATTTCTGTATTAATATAACTAAAAATAATAATATATGCATCTCATGTATAAATATATTATTAAAATTTGTTTATTAAGACAATATAATTAAATAAATAATAAATTAAATTATTAAAATTAATTTTTTTCAAAAATTTAATGATAATTAATCTAAATTAATATATTATTTATAAGATTTTATAATTTGTTTGACTAATTTAACTTTCCTTATGTTTATATATCAATTTTAATATTGTTTATCTTTTAAAGTTATATCCTAAAGTTTTGATGCTCTATCGAAATATTTATTATTATTTTTTAATTTATAATATTTTTTATAATTTAAATATAAAAAACAATATTTTTAAATTTATTTCTTTTATATTAAAAATTATTTGTTTTTTAAAATTCGACGATCCTGAAAAAGAATGAAAAGGGTATCATCCTAGTCATGTGTGTTTCACAATTTAGGTCAAACCATGGGATAAACTTAATTGACAAATTTATTTATGCACCGCACCGCCATCACCTCTTGTGATCATCACACACTCACCGTCTTTTCCTATGAAATCTTACACATTGACATTCTCTCAGAAATAAAAGGGAGAAATAAAATCAAAAAAATAAAATAAAAATTCATGATTAGTTGTTTAGTATTTTATTAGAACTCCACTTTTTATTATTTGTCAGGGCCTCTAAAAAGTCAGAACCGATCATGTATATATACCAATGCCTTTTTTAAAGGTCACTAAAAGTGTCAGTCGATATATGAAAAAAAATACATCAAATTACATATCATGATTAATTTTAAGTGTAACAATTTTTTTAATAATTAATTTTCACGAATATATTTATAAAAATGATAACAACAATACCAAAAAAATTTGAAATTTTTACCCATATACCCCACTTTTTGGAAAAAAAATTCCCAAATACCCTAGTTTTTAAACTATTTTCCAAAGTACCCCAGTTTTTGAAAATTTGAGAGAAGTCGCCAATCCAATTGACGACTATGCCTTAAAATTTGGGAAGCCTCGCCATTTGAATTGGCGACAAAGTACAACAAAATACTACATGGTCGCCAATTGGATTGGCGACTCCTCACAAATTTTAAAAAACTGGGGTACTTTGGAAAATAGTTTAAAAACTAGGGTATTTGGGGATTTTTTTCCAAAAAATTGGGTACATGGGTAAAACTTTCAAAAAATTTACCTCGCATTTATTTTTACTAGTTTTCTATATATTAGAAAATAAGTTCATTATAAAAGAGTTTTATTTCTCATTCAAAACTTATCAAAAACTAAAGATGGCACATTCAACCACACAAAAGTTAATAATCTCAAACTTAGTATGCGAAGTGAATGATGATGTTTCTCCATATATCATAAATTAACCAATCAATAAAAGTCGATTCATTCAATCTAGGAATTGACAATATGTATCGTTCGATTGAAATCGACCAACCTACTATTTTTTTGTAGGGATGGTAGAGTGTTAGATTGATTCACAAATGCAAATATCATCATGCAACGTAACTTTTGTGGGGTAGACCAAAACACTTCATAAATGTGCATATCATCCTGCAACGTAACTTTTGCGGGGTGGACCAAACACCCCGCAAAAACGTTAGTCGTAACTTTTTGCAAGGAGAACATCACCTCGCAAGTTTGCCATGTGCAATTCACTTTGCAACATTTCCAAGTGAATTTCAACCCGCAATGTCTTTCCCAGAAATCAGAACAAACACAACACGCATGTCAGGTAGAGCAGAGCAGACTGCATAATAGTCAGAATGTTGTGGGGTGATTTTCACCTGGAATAATTTGAAAATACATAAAGTTGCTGGGTGATATTCACTTGAAAAACATTTTGAATTTACCAAATGAATATATACGTCATTTCTCGGCTTTATATACTGGTAATCAATTTTTTAAATCACACTTATATCTTATTAAAACATATTTCCAAAAGAAGTAAACGAGAAAAAAAGGTAAGAAAAAAAAGTAAAATGATATTTTTCTGTTTTATTAATTATTATATTTGGTTTTATATATTAATTACTAAAAACGACAAAAAGTAAAAAGTATAAAAAATATTGTATTATATTTTGTTTTATATATTAGTTATTATATTATGTTTTTATTCTATTTGTTAAAAAAATATTTAAAAAGAAAAAAAGAAAAAACAACCTAAAAATAAAATGCTATAATAATACTTTTTATAAACAACCTAAAAAAAATACTATAACAAAAACAAAATTTTTATAAATCAAATCAGAAATATTAACAACCTACTTTTTTGTATTCTATTCATAAACAAAGCCAAATATAAAAACCAAACCAGATCAAAAGAATATAACAATAAAAATAAAATACGAAAAAATAACAAGAAAATAATAATAATTTGTATTAATAAAAAAATGGAAAAAATGTGTACCTTAAAACAGAGATGAATAGAATAGATTTGTGTGTGAAGAAGAAGCAAACAAATTTATAAATAAGAAGAGAGGAGAATAATGGGTTTTGGGAAGAGAAAAGAAGAGAAAATTTATGAGTGAAATGAAGTGAGGGTTTGAGAAGAGGAAAATTATAATTAATAAAGTGGTTGTGCATATTACTGTTGCATCGTTGAAAATAGTATTGTGCAGATTGCGAGGTGCATTAAACCCCGCAACAGTACAAGGTACTTTTCACCCCGCAAAATGTCTGTAATAAAGTGAAAGTCAACTGGCTCCTGACTATGATGTACCATCTTCGGCAACAACTTACTTTATCAACACAGCTTCCATATGCTCGGCTTATTTCAAGAATTCAGGAACAAACTGACTTGGAAATTGGTAGGGAACCATTCATAGCCATGAAGACGACCACAAATGAGATTAATGAGGTAACTATTATGAAGAACACCGGGATCGTCCAATGCAATGATGGTACTTACCGATATAACGACGGATCTTCCGCATCGTCCTTTCCTACTCCCGAAGGTGGCATAACCAATGAATTTCTATACACCACCATGATGACCAACCACCGTGAGATCACCCGTTCCATCAAAAGCCTCTAGAAACTAGTGCTTAGTTCCTGTCACCAACCCGAGGAGGAAGATGAGAGTGAGGTGGGTAGCGAAGAGGGTGAAGATGAGAGTGAAGGGATGTCGGAAGATGATTGAAAAAGCACATGTCTTGTTTTTGTTTCTCTTGTTTTAAGTTAGTTTAAATTCTGTTTTAAGACCTAATGTATCTTAGGCAATTTTGATTTCCCGCATTTTCTTATTTCCATTACCATGTACTTTGTGTAGTACTTTTGATTAATCAAATTCTGGTTTTTGTAAAATATGCATGTGCTTTATGTCTTGATTGAATGTGTTCCTATTACTTGATTGCTTGTTATGTTTACTTTGTAAGCTTCTTCCTTTTTGCTAATGACAAAGGGGGATAAGAGCTTGTTTCTCTAACATCTCTCTGTGCAGAATTTTTTTTTTGCCTCTGGTATTTAGGGGGAGTTGCTGGACTTAGAGGGGGGATCAAGTATAGAGAAACATAGATCAATGCCTTCGTGCATATTGGTTGTCATCATCAAAAAGGGGGAGATTGTAGAAGCATGCTTCAACCTCAAGATTTTGATGAAGACAACAAACTTCGATACATTCCATAATTGCAAAAAGTCATAAGCTTTCAATGTTATCAAGCACAAGGACATGTATTATCAAATGAAATGGCTTTATGTGAATCAAGCTTCATATGCACTTTCATAAAGATTCAAGAATTGGACACAAGTTTGAGGTATATCAAAACTCACCTTTGAATTGATATACAAGTGTTCAATAATCACATTTTATGTTAGCATATTGCATATACCCATTGGCATGATTTTCGAATTGGTTTAACACTTTAAAATGAATAATTTTCTGGTTTACTAACAGTGTTAACCGGTTAACCAAATGGGTTAACCGGTTAACGGCCCTAATTTTTGAATTTCAAAGTTAACGTTTTAAAGCGTTAACCGGTTAACGTTGTACGTTTTTGTAAATATTGGTCACTTTTCATTTGAATTTTTTTTAAATGTTTATACATTTTCAATACTTTCCATGAATAATTAATACCTCTTTGAATGGGTGTTTTAAAACTTATATATTCTAGAAATTTCAAATTGAAAAATTCCCCAAACATTTTCATAAAAAAATATATTCAATCACTCTCACATAATTCAAATATTTTCAAAAGTGTTCATACTTGTTCATATCATTTCATTTCAAATCTGAACACTTGTATAGAATTCTTGAGTGACTTTGATTCAAGGAGAAGATCAATCGAAGATTGATATTACATCTTTTATCTTACTATCAAATTGTATCAAAAAGAATTATTTCTAATGTTGACTTGTGATCCGGGATTGTTGGACACAAGGGTTGGTGTTGTTAAGAGGATTGTTCTTCAACACATGTTTTTGTATAGTTGTTAGAAAGTAGGCTTCACCAGGTTTTGGTGTGATAGGTTGTACAATTCTAAAACTATAATAAAATCTCTTACGAGTCGTAAGGGGACTGGAGTACTCTCGATCTGTGAGGGGAACCAGTATAAATCCTGGTGTCTTTTACTTTTCCGCTTTTACCGTCTTTACAACTTAGAACCTTAAGCAAAAAATTCAATCATTGATAATATTCCGGAAAATTTTCTAAGAACCTAATTCACCCCCCTCTTAGGCTCTTTTTTTATCTTACATTGATTAGATCCCTTATCCACTTTCCTCTTTGCTCTAGTTGTTCTTGCGGTTTTGACTAGAAGAGTTTGTAGTTTGGTTTTGCTAATAGGCTTGGAGCTTGACGGAGATTGTTGGTATAACATTCTGCAGTTTGCGGATGATTCGATGCTCATGTGTGATGCAACTTGGGATAACCTTTGGCGTTTAAAAATTGTTATTAGAGGGTCTGAGATGGTGTCCGGCCTCAAAATCAACGTTTGGAAGAGCAGCTTGTTTGGCATTGGGGTTAGTGTGGATTTTCTGTCAGCTTTTTCTAGTTTCTTGACTTGTAGAATCAATAGCATTCCGTTTAAATTTCTGGGAATTACTTGTGGTGGTAAACACAGAACCTGTGAGTTTTGGAGGCCTGTAGTGGAACTGTTTAAATCCAAACTTTAAACTTGGAAAGGGAGGAAGTTATCCATTGGGGAAAGGGTTACCCTTCTTAATAGTGTTTTGTCCAATCTGCCAACACACTTTTTTTCGTTGTTCTTGGCACCTGATTCAGGTTTGAAGGACTTAGTTGCGATTCAACGAAAGTTCTTATGGTATGGGAATTTGGACAAATCAATAGTGTGCTGGGTGAGTTGGTCTTGTTTGTGTCGTTCAAAAGAGTAAAGGGGTCTTGGCATTCAAGATATTCGTACATTTAACAAAGTTTTAGTTTTTAAATGGATCTGGAGACTCGTGACGGAAAGGAATGTGTTATAGTATGATAGCATTCGGTTTAAATATGGTAATCATGTCAATTACATTCTGAACTTGGATGATCAGGCTAGTTCTTGCAAGCTTTACCTGTTGTGGCGTGACATTTTTCTGTTAAGGAATGAGTCGAATCCGGATAGCTTCATGGATTCTGTCAAGATCAAGATTGGGAACAGTGAGAATTTTTTGTTGTGGCACCATAACTAGCTTGGTAACACACCTTTGACGAATGTTTTCCCTAGATTATTTGAAGCGATAGTGAAAAAGGATCTTCAAGTGGCTCATATTAGTTTTTGGTCAGAGGACTCTTGGAACTGGGATTTTAATTCCATTCTGTTTCAAGCGAATGTGGTTTTTGATCAGGAGAAAGATGATTTTTTGGATTTGTTTAAAGAAGTGAATCTTCATTTTGGAGAAGATGATTCTTTGGTTTGGCCTTGGTCCTCCGAGTGTGTATATTCCGTTAATTATGCTTACCACAGGATTAAAAAGTATGAAGATAATATTTTGTTGGAATTAGATTCTAAAGAAACCTTGAATATTTTGTGGAAAACGACCATCCCGCTTAAAGTGAAGGTGTTCGGTTGGAGATTATTATTGGATCGTTTACCGACGAGATCTAAATTGGTGCTTCGTAATATCATTTCCAATCCTCATGATAGAGTGTGTCCTTTTTGTTTCCGAGCGAATGAAGATTTGAACCATTTTTTTTGGGATTATTCAAAATTTAGACAGGTTCGAGTCCTAATTTATAACTGGGTGGTGCTGAGGTGTTTTTTTGAAGAAGATTGTACCAATTTTTTGATATCGTGGTTCGTGCGTATGAGGAACATGTGTTCAAATCAAGCTGATGCATTGTTATGGTTCGCAACCTGTTGGAGTTTATGGTATGTTAGGAACCAAATTGTTTTTAATAACGAGATTTGTAATCCAGAGGTTATTTTCAATAGGATTATCATGTTGTCATGGTGGTGGTTAGCCTTAGTTCAGTCGGGAACAAATTCGATTAGATGTACGTATTATGAGTGGTTTCATCATCCTTGTGATTTTATGTAATCTCTAACTTTTGTATTTGAATTGGAGTACCCCTAGTACTCCCATCTAAATAATTCTACTTATCGGGAAAAAAACTTGACACAACGACTCTTTATTTTGAAAACAATTTGTTAGGTGGATTTCACCCCGTAACTCTTCTGACATAGACTGTTTCCTCTACACTGAATTGACATGCCATAATACTTTTCTTTTTGAAATTTGAGAAAAAATTTGCGGGGTGTTCTCAAGTAAATCCGCAGGTAATCTCAAATCTGCAGGAAAATCAGCAGGTAACCGAAAATTAAAAAAAAAAATATAGGAATCACCAATTCAATTGGCGACTCCCTTTAATTCATTTTTTTTTAAAATATGGTAGATTGAAAATTAGTTTGAAAGATAAGATAGTTAAGAATTAAAATTGGAAAAGTGGGATAGTTTGATAAAATTTTCAATTTATTCTAAAAATTATAAATTAACTTTAATAAAAAATATATATTTAATTTTTTAGTTGTTTCCCTATAACACAATTTGTTATTTTACTGAGGTGAGTCAAAGAGACATAAAGTAAGATACCAAATATAGGGAAGTGTAACTATTATGGAAGAAAAAAATTGAATGTCCATATGAGAGAGAAAGTAAACTTGCGGGAGGCATAGGTGGAAAATGGAATCATATATTCCATTAAACCACGTTTTAGGCAACTTATTGGGTGTGGAAACAACCAATAGATTATAAAACATATATGCATGATCACTGCCAACACTGCTTAATTGTTTGGATTAGATAGTTTAGATTTTTCTGTCTATTCTAACTTTGATGGCAGCATTTGACGAACAAAGTCTTAAATATAAAATGATACTAGATTTAGTATATCATTTGAAGCACTTTAACGATGGCTGTTGGTTGATGTCATGGTAGGGAAGAAAAGTGCTTGCCTTTTGGTTGTGTAAATAATTAATTATTTATTCATGCATGTCATGAACATAAAATTATACCAAATTCTTGTTTCAAATCATTATCCTTTTTGGAACAAAGTGGGTGTTAGGCACAGATAAATTGTATTATGTTTGTACAAGTTCTTCACAATTTTTGTTAGGTTGAGAAGTATGGGTAATATGAATTTTTTTGTTATTGAAAGTGGGTGTTAGGTTTTGTCCTTTGAAAAAAAAAAAGCTTTTCAGTGATTGGATTGAGGAGTGTGAATATTGTATTAAAATTATGTTTAGTTTAAATTCCTAAGTAATGAGAGTTCTTTTTCTTTTCTTTTTTTTATATCAGAACAATTGTCTCCTTTTTTTATGATGAAGGGATACAGGGTTTGAACTTCAAGAATTTCTTGTGGGTTCAAGCCACTATACCGTCTTAATCATTTTGTTATTTGAAAAAGATATATAATTGGATTGAAGAGTTATAGGGCGTTATATATAAATTACTATTGATTTTGATTCTCAAGCAATGTGAACCTTTTATATGTACTAATAATAATATCATCGAAAACATTTAGATTAAATTATATATTTGGTCCCTGAAATTAATTAAAATTTTGTTTTGACCTAATAACTACTAATTGTTGTTACATTTAGATCCCTTAATTTGACTTATGTCATCCAAGTTAGTCATTCATGATAGTTTTTATGAAAGAAAAAAAAGCATTACCTATGCACATGTGATTTGTGATGTGGCATTGATGTCATTTTAGTGCAGACAAGTGTAAATAACGTCTAAATAATGATTTAATTAATCTTGAGGATTTTCTTTTAAATAAGAAACATAAGATATGAGAAATGTAAAAGGAAGAATGAGAGTAGATTGTGATGCTAAATAGATGAATTATAAAAGGAATGAAAGTCATTTTATATTCATTTAAATTTTGGAAGAAAAAAAATACACGGTTTTAAAGGTAGTGATTTCATGTGATGAAAGAAGAAGACTACTAATGGTTATAGAAAAAGACAAAGTAGAAGAAAGAAGTAAGACTTATTCTTCATATAGAAAATTAAATTGTCTACTTCTACATCATGAGTATGTGATACTAGATGTTGATCTAACATTTATATGAACATGATCCGTCTTTTAAGAAGTAAGACATTGATTATAATTTAAGTCATCTTACTACTAGCTAGAATGGAACAATGTGTTTCATTGACTATAAGAGTTTATGATTAGACTTAAATTAGAGCTTGGAGTGAAAATCAAATAATTTTTATTAAGTTTCATTTAGTAATAAACATTGTTAGAACAATTTTGATTCTAATCCACTAATAGTTTTGATGATAACAATTATTATTATGCAAGAATAAAACTTCTAATACATGTTGAAAATAACTTACTTATTTATGTATTGTAGAAGTTATTAAAAAGGAAATTATTGAAAAAAAGGCTTGCTTCAATAGAAGAAGACTTGCACTATCAAATAGAAGTTATATATGTTAAAGAGAATCTCTCATTAAAGGCATTATTAAAAGTTGCGTACCAAGAATTAATTCACTCTGATTCATGTCTAGAAGATGGTGATTTTTTCATTAAAACCTTAATTAAAGAATATCTGAATTAATGCTGGGAACAAATATCTTTTGTTATGGAAGATTTTTATGGTATTAACTAATATCTATAATTAGCTCAAGATGTCCCCAACGGTCATATCACTCAAGCATTATATAAAGAAATCAAATTGAAGATTTGAAGTTCTGACTCCTACGACATATATCATATTTGTTCATATTGCGCCATACATTCTTGTAACAAATCACTTTGTGATTATAGCTTTATTAGAAGCAAGTTAGTTACTATTTGTTATCATTGTAAAAGATAAGTAAATTTCCTTGAGTGACTAGTTTCAGTCAGAAGACTCAAAAGGACATTGACTGTAGGTCATTGTGTGTATTCATATATTGAATAGTGGATTAAGACCTCATTGATAGAGGAAAAATCACGTTGGCGGGTGGACTGGATGTAGTTTGAGTTCAAACGAACCAGGATAAATTAAAGTGTCTTTTAAGTCATTTTTATTAGTTATTGAAAACCCAATTCCAACCCCCCTTCCTTGTGTTTTATGTCCCTTCAATTGGCATCAGAGCGCTAGGTTCTGAGATATACACTTAACTGTGTCAGTAAAAGATCCAGAAGTTAAAACACACGGCAGACGCTTGCAACAACAACAATGACTACCAAAATGACAAGATCAATGCAAAACCTCCAGTGTTCAATGGTGACAACTTTGATTACTGGAAGGATGTTCTGGAAAGTTTCTTTCTGGCTCTGGATGGAGATCTTTGGGATATGGTGACAGATGGATGCATTCATCCTGTTGGAGCAGATGGTCAGAAGATTGAAAGAAAAAACATGACAGCTCAACAGAAGAAGGAATTCAGAAATTATCACAAAGCTAGAACCATACTTCTGAGTGTTATTTCATATAAAATATATGAGAAGATCACAAACAGAGATTCAGCCAAACATATGTTTGACTCTCTGAGGATGACACATGAAGGTAACACTCAAGTCAAGGAGACAAAAGCTCTGGCTCTCATCTAGAAGTATGAAGCATTCAAGATGGAAGAAGATGAAACAATTGAGAAGATGTTCTCATGGTTTTAAATTCTGGTTGCTGGACTGAAAGTTCTGGACAAAGGCTACTCAACAGCAGATCATGTGAAGAAGATTATCAGAAGCTTGCCAAAGGCTTGGAGACCCATGGTCACTGCTTTGATCAAAAATCTGAATGACATATCTTTAGAAGAACTGGTCAGCTCCTTGAGAAGTCATGAGATAGAACTAGAAGAAGATGAACCCCAGAAGAAAGGTAAGATTGTTGCTCTTAAATCTAACAAATCTGATTCTAAAGCATTGCAGGCAGAAGAAGAAGAAAGCTCTAGAGGCTCATCAGAAGATGATGAATTATCTCTCTTATCCAGAAGAGTTCAACAACTCCGGAAGCATCGTCAGAAGAAGTACATAAATACCAGAAGATCTAGCAATCACTCTGAAGCATCCTCTAGTCACAGAAAAACCAGAAGCAAAGAAATAGTATGCTACGAATGCAAAGAACCTGGACACTACAAGAGTGAATGTCCAAAACTCCAGAAAGAGAAACCTAGAAAGAAATTCAACAGAGAAAAGAAAAAGAGTCTCATGGCAACATGGGATGATTCAGAATCATCTGAAGTTGATTCAGACTCAGAAGATGAACATGCAAACATTGCATTAATGGCAAAAATACCAGAAGATGTTCAAGTATCAGAATCAGAGTCAGAATCTGACACATAAGAGGTATTCTCTAAATTTTCTAGATCTCAATTAGAAGACAGCCTCTCAGAAATTCTTGAAAAATATCAGAAGCTTCATTTCAAATACAAAGACATGAAACAAAGTCTAGTATCTGAATTAGAAGAAGTTAGAAAACTTAAATCAGAAAACTCTGAGCTGAAAGAAAATATTTTTGAATGTAAAAATTCTTTTGAAAAACTTAAAGCTCAGAAGGAATCTGAATCAGAAGTTCTGCTTAATTCTGATAGTATCATAAAGCAATATGATTATAGTTTTCAAAAATTTCTAGCTAAAAACATAGACAGAAGCAAAATTTCCTCTATGATCTATGGAGTTAGCAGAAATGGTAGAAGGGGTATAGGGTATGTGAAAACCAAAGGAGAGAAAACTCTCAAGTTTAAAAAGATAGATGACATGGTCATAAACGTTAATACTCCTTTAAGTTCTCATTTTACCTATGGTCATCACCATGATCTAATATACACTAGTGAGTCATCTTGTTCTACAAGTTCTGATATGAAACGTAAGATCAATCAGAAGTTTGTAAAAACTAACAAACAAAAACCCAGAAAGATATGGGTACCAAAAGATAAAATTGTGTATGTTGCAGATGTCTTTAACAGCCAAACTGAAACACCAATCTTGGTACCTGGACTCTGGATGCTCACGACACATGACGGGAAGAAAGCATATGTTCCAAAGTCTTGAGTTGAAAGCTGAAGGCTATGTAGGTTTTGGAGGCAACCAAAAAGAAAAAATTATTAGCTCTAGAACTGTTGGTAATGGCACCCTTCCCTCTATCTATAATGTTCTATTAGTAGAAGGATTAATGCATAATCTATTATCCATAATTAAATTAAGTGATAATGGCTATGACATAATTTTCAATCAAAAGTTCTGTAAAGTTGTTAGTCAAAAAGATGGAACAATCCTCTTTAGTTGAAAGAGAAAGAACAACATATATAAAATAAAACTTTCTGAACTGAAAAGTCAGAATGTAAAATGTCTAATGTCTATGGAAATTGTGCAATGGGTCTGGCACAGAAGATTGGGACATGTTAATATGAGAAGATTATCTCAAATTAACAAACTCAATCTGGTCAGAGGACTTCCAATTTGAAGTTCAACTCATAAGCTCTGTGTGAAGCATGTCAGAAAGGAAAATTTTCAAAACCTGCTTTTAAATCTAAAAATGTTGTATCTTCCTCTAGACCATTAGAACTTCTACACATTGACTTATTTGGACCAGTGAAAACTGCTTCAGTCAGTGGCAAGAAGTATGGATTAGTGATCGTAGATGACTATAGCAGATGGACATGGGTAAAGTTCCTTAGACACAAGGATGGGTCAATTGATATATTTTCCAACTTCTGCAAACAAGTTCAAAATGAAAAAGAGTTTAGAATTGTTAAAGTCAGAAGTGATCATGGTGGAGAATTTGAAAACAAAAAATTAGAATCATTTTTTAATGAAAATGGCATCTCTCACAATTTCTCTTGCCCTAGAACTCCACAACAAAATGGAGTTGTAGAACGTAAGAACAGAACATTGTAAGAGATGGCCAGAACCATGATCAATGAGACTAACATGGCTAAACATTTCTGGGCTGAAGCAGTAAATATAGCATGCTACATTCAGAATAGAATATCTATAAGACCTATTCTGGAAAAGACTCCTTATGAATTGTGGAAGAACAGAAAGCCCAACATTTCATATTTTCATCCCTTTGGATGCACTTGTTTTATTCTGAATACTAATGATCCTCTGAATAAGTTTGATTCTAAGGCACAAAAGTGTTATATGTTATGATACTCTGAACGTTCAAAAGGATACAGAGTATACAATACAGAAACAAGGATTGTCATAGAATCTATCTATGTCAGATTTGATGATAAGCTTGGTTCTGAAAAACCAAAGCAGAATGAATCTCTTGCAGATATAGAAGTTGAAATCACTACAAATAGAATATCTGAAGAACAACCATCTATAGAATAAGACAAGACAATCACTCCAACAAGTTCTGAAGAATCCACTCAGAAGAAACAATCTAGAAGCACGTTGAATCATCCAGAAGATAAAATCTTGGGAAAGAAGGATGATCCAATCAGAACAAGGTTATCATTCAGAAATTCTGAAGAATCTCTAATGGGACTAGTCTCTCTGATTGAACCAACTTCTGTAGAAAAAGCTCTCTCAGAAAATGATTGGATACTTTCAAAGCAAGATGAACTCAATCAATTCACCAGAAATGATGTGTGGGACTTAGTGTCTAGACCCAGAGGATTCAACATCATTGGCACCAAGTGGGTATTCAGAAACAAGCTTAATGAACAAGGAGAAGTTGTCAAAAACAAGGCACGACTGGTTGCACAAGGTTATAGTCAACAAGAAGGAATAGACTTGTTGCACTCCAAAAATTTGCCCTCGTTTTTTTACTTTACCTTGTATCTCGCACATACGCATTGCATTAAATCATGTTTCATATCTTGCATATCGTTTTCTTTTTCAAAGCATGAGGGCTTGGGATCAGGAAGTTTTCCTGGCCGGGGTTTTCACGAATCTCAAGGTTTTATTTTGAACGAAGAAATGGGTAAAAACACTCTGAATGGGGGTGTCATTCTTAAGGATTTAGGACACCGAGTTTTGTTTCCAAGTTCAAATTCTTTAGTTCATGGAATTAATATTATTTCAAGGTTTTTTTTATTTTTGACATTATGAAGAGTAATTAGGATTTGAAGTGAGAGAGATCGATCATTCAAGTGGTTTTCGGTTATGATTATAAGGGTCGTGTGACGGATGAAATCTCAAAGTACAAAATAGGGTCAAATTAACCATTCATTCTCGAGTCAAAGGAAACGGATTTGTGGGCTTTGTGGAAAGAATAGTATTAAGTTCAAGGTCAAGAGATTGGTTCTAAGAGTATGAAATTGCAAGTGCAAGTGCAAATTAATTTCAAACAACTCAAGTGCAAATTTCCGAAGGGTGTTCATTGATCAAGCAGAAAGTATAAGCCCGCAAAGACCTATCTCGCTAAAAGGTTCAAGAGTATCACTTAGGATTCAATTAAAAAAAACTGTAGAGACTCATTGATTAAAGCCAAATGCATAAGGCCACAAAAGAAAAGCAAACAGATTTACATGGAAGTCCAATAATCCTAAATCATGAATCACGAAATTTTTTACAAGTCATTAACGTTTTGCTTTGCTAAGTCACAAAAAAAGGAGTCTGATGTCCATGCCATTTAAGTCTTGTCCACAAGCTTTCATTCCTTGCTCCTAACAACAAATCCTTTTGTCCCTTATGCCCTCACCCAAGCCGTAACTTTCAAGCCCCATCAAGATCTAACAAGACCCTCACATCTCCAAGCTCATTCCGCATCAAGTATGTCGCCCGTGAATACATGAAATCACAACAACAACAACAACAACAACAACAACAAGAGTTTTTAAACATTAGTAGGGATTAGGCTAACTAGGCTTTCGCAAAAAACTGTAGAAACCAAAAAAGAAGCAAAGGGAGACATTAGCATTTGAACTCATTAAGTTTGGCTAGAAGGAGGCAAAAATAATTTCTTTAAAAGCAGAAATCAGAAAAAGGAAAATGCACAAAAGGGTATAATACTTTGAGATTCTGAAAGTATGTGGAGACAATACCAAAGTAAGAGGGTCAACAACATCCACCTGCTGCTTAGCAGACACGAATCCTAAGACACAGCAAACAAAAACTGCAACCCCAAGCCTTGTACCGTACGACCTGACCTTGCATCCCGCTCCAAAGTACCACCTTCAACAATAAACTTGCAAATTGGTGCCACCTCGTTTTTGTCAACCTGCAAACAAAAGGAAATAATCACCAAATGGAATAAGGGAACTGATATATCCAGAGGACATAACACCTCACTTTCAAAGACCTGCTACGACCCAGATTGGTACAGGCCCTGCAGCATATAGACCTGCATCAAGATTAAGACATTAATTGGTGATTAAAATTTGCAAAAAGAGAAAATCTCGATATCGGCAACGAAATGACCATGGCCAAATGCATAAGGTCAATGCAGTGTTATTGTATAAATCGAAATTTGAACAGAAAAGCAAGGTTCGCGTGTTTCAAACAAAAAAGCAACAGAGGGAATTTCACATTTTTAGAAAAAATAACTTTTTGACATCAGAAAGCAGAAAATGATACGATTAGTAAGAAATTTCCAACAGGATTTTGAGGGAGCGCGAACCTTAATTCATGATATAAAAGCAGAGTTTGTGTTCAACAAAAAAAACCCTAAGATTTTCCTTCCAAGAAAAACGGTAACCAAGAGTTCAAAGCAAGGATTTGGATTAGCAGGAACAAATCGTGAAGAAAAATCGCTTTACCTCACCATAACCGCGGCCATACTTTTCCAGCAATAACATTTCTCTTTCGCGTTCGTCTTCAACCCTTCAACGGCTCCCGCCTCACGATATTGTTCAGACATTGCTCCCAGCTTGAGACAGAAAGAACAGAGGCGTGACGGAGATTCGGAAGCTAACATTCATAGTTTTTCACCATTTGTAAGTCTTTCCCCTTTCTTTTCGCGCTTGTTATTGTCGTTATTTGTTAGTTTAGCGAGGAGATAAAGTTTTTTCGCCGAGAAATGGAGAGTTTTGAGAATGCAATTTGGTTCGGTCTTTGAGGATTCGTTTGAGAGATTTGGTGGTGGTGAGGAGTGTTTGTGAGGTATGTTTGGAGAGATGGACGGAACGAGTTTGACTTGAGAGAGACGGTGAAGAAGAAATTCGGTCGAGAGAGAGTTGAGGTTGTGAGAGGAGGACGATTAATTTCTGTTTTAGGGTAGAGATGTTTGTATGAACCCTAAGTTTTTTTCCCCTTTTAGGAAGGACACCGAACCGGATCCGGGTCAGACCCAACCCGACCGGTTTTTACTTCATGGGCCTACGGGTTTTGCTCCCAGCACCCCATCCTTGGCCCATCCGCCTCCCTTTCTTTTTTTTATATTTATTTTGTCTTTATTTATTTTATTTTCCTTCTATACAATTCTAAGTAAATGTCCTTTTCTTTTTCTTTTTAAATAAAAATTTTTTTCATTGTTTTTACTAATAATTTTTTATCTAATTAAGATAATTATTTTTACTAATTATTCCGTCAAAGAATTTTATATTTTAGTTAGTTATTTACTTTACGTTTATTTATTTATGCATAAGCTGTTCGTTTTCGTTTTACTTGTCATTTGGTTGTGATAAGGATAGACGACTCGCATTGGGTTTTGTTTGTTATCTCGACTATAATTTGTAAAAAAAAATAGAAGTGAATACGCTCGCGCTAAAATAATCATTTCGAAAGACAAGTTAATTGTTTGGCCCAACACCAAATGAACATTTCAAAAAGAAAATACACACACACACACACACACACACACACATATATATATATATATATATATATATATATATATATATATATATATATATATATATATATATATATATATATATATATATGCACGAGTCTAGCACTCCGCACGTTCTAAAATGAATATCTCCTGGGCTAGCCCCACGTGACGTGATTCATTTACCCTCTTGTATATCCAATATTTTGATTTAAAAATTAATCACGAAGAAATTAGAGCTTCGGAGTCTAGCACTCCGCACGTTCTTGAATGTAATCATTCCTGGGCTAGCCCCACGCGACGTGACTCATTCATTTTTTCATACTTAAATACAAGTTAAAATTCACCAACCAATACAAACTATTTTCCATGATTAATCAGCGAGTAACTGAACTCCGGAGTCTAACACTCCGCACGTTCTTGAATGCAATCACTCCTGGGCTAGCCCCACGCGTTGTGGTTCATTCTCCCTCTCGTGTAAAACACCTTAACAAAGATCAAACATCTTTTCTCAAACGAACATTGTTTAAATATTTCTATCTCGCAAACGAGCTAGAGCTTCAGCCTCCTATCGCGAGCAGATAAGCCAACGCTTAGCAGTAGAAATTATTTTCAAACAATTGTTCAATAAAAAAACACAAACCGTAGTTGCACGAACTACGAAGCTCTGACTTTCCCATTGCACAAGGGAATACGTAGGCACGGGGATTTTAATCCTTCGCGAGCACAATAATAAAAAATAATTATTTCCCCGTCACAATAATAAAAAAACTTAACCTTTCCCCATAACAAATAATAATTTTCTTTTCCCTTTAATAAGCAACCTTGGTAACTTTAATCATTAAAAGAAGACAATAATAGTAAGTTAACATTTAAGCGCAAATTAGACTAAGAGGTTCCCGTTGAGTACAACGGGCGTGAGGGGTGCCTAATACCTTCCCTTTGCGTAACTGACTCCCGAAATTAGATTGGTGGTTTCGTTGACCATTTCTTATCCAATTTAGGTTGTGTTTATACCTCCCTTTTCTCTCGTAGAATAAATAGAATTAGGTGGCGACTCTGTTGTTTGTTTTAGGATCGTATTTTTCAAGGTATGATAGCTGGCGACTCTGCTGGGGACCAACATGCGTTAAGCATAAGAGAGTCGAGCCTAGCTTAGGATAGTTTGTGATTGTTTACTGTTTTGTCTTGTTTGTCTTCTTTATTTACTATCAATATTTTATATGCTCGTTTATTGCTTTCCCATTTCATTATATTGTTCATTATTATATTCTCCTGTTGGATCTCGGGATTACGTCACGGGTATGAATGTGTACTTGAATTTTGAAAAAGAAGAGGGAACACCTAAGTTTAGAATTGGATGTTATTAGTGTTAGTCTCCAAGGACTCGCTCCTTGGACGCCTAGCATGAAAGCTCCCCCGGATAGTTAGACTTTTCGTAGATCTTGTCGCAACGCAGCTAGCCTGTCGCGTGACCTGATTTACGAAAGGGCTGTGATTCTGGGACCCCATAGGACCTGTTTCAATTTTTGGTAGTTGTGTAATGTTAGGCCCGAGGGCTCGCCCCTTTATCAGCCTAGCATGAGAATTCCACTCAAGGTAGACCTTATCGTCATTATCGTCAAAATGCAGCTAGCCTGCGGCGGGGCGTTAGTATGATAAACGTCCATGACCTTGAGTTTCCTTATACCATCGCTATAGAAAGCTATCATGTGAGTGGGTATTATGGGTAGAAAGATATAGACAAACCCTCTAGAGCCTACATTTTAGGAGTTCCGAGTGTGAACACCCCAAATTTGCTCTCACTCATTCACACCATGACTTGTGATCATTTCATATGCATAAACTCAATCATAGCATCTCATATCCCATTTTTGATTCACTGCATAGATTCAAAGTCATCTGCACCTAGGGTTTGTGATTTGAGCAATCCAAGAGCTTCTTGAGCCACTCCAAAGGCCACCAATCACTTCAAAGGGGTCCATGTGTGTTCAAGTATCATATTACATCCTCTCAAAGTCAAGAATGCCAAAGAATCACAAGAACTGGGATTGGTGTGGAAGCAGAGCCAGGCTTGACTGCACAGATGACCTAAAATTAGGGTTTTGGTTTCAGAGGCCATAACTCCAAATTTTTTGGTCATTCTTGTTTCTATTGGTCTCTATATGGTATAGGGAGTATGCATATCAATTTTCATGAAGAAATTCCATGGGAAAGTCATCTGATATAGGGAGTATGCATATCAAGGGCTGACTTTCTGAACAAGTCAGTGTAAAATCAGGGCATCTGAGACCCTCAATGACCCAACCAAAGGGCATTCTTCATCATTTTGATTGTATATGATCTTTATTTGATCATAGAAGAGGTTGGAAGTTCACAAAATTCAAGAATTTCAAGTCTTTTGCAAAGTTGACTTTTTGGGCAAGGTTGACTTTTAATGAAAATGTCATTTTATGCAACTTTTTCAACCCTTACTTTTTGATTCAAAAAGGCTTCAAATGGAAAAACTTTGGTCATGAAAGTTGTAGAATAGATCATTCCCTTTTCAAAAAGTACAAGAACATGACCTAATTCATTTTTGATCAAAAGTTATGGTTCATCAAAGTTGGCAAAAATCACTAAATTTCAAGTTATGCACCAAATGGAAAACTTGCAAAATCTTGTATCAAGGCAATTTGTGACTTCTAATTGATGTCAAACCATTACACAAACTTCACACTAGTCCTAAAAATCAGAATGGACCAAGAGTTTCTCACATTGTTTGGCCTTTGGAGCAAGATCTTTTCATGAGAACCAAAGTGAACCAAGTTGCAAAATCCATCATAACATCTCATCCACTTGCTGCCTTGGTTGCTGAACCACCCTAACCTTTCCCCTCACCATGCTGCGCAGCCCACAGCCCTTGTACTTGGCTAGAACAAGACCCATGCTTTCTCTTACACAAAGTTGACAATTTGCAAAAGTAGCCATACCTATCACAAAAGGACATGTCACATCTTCTGACCAATAGGATTAGTTTATACAAACCAAATGCAAGCTAAACATCACAACACACAAGCCTGAAACAAGCAAGAACTCAGCATTCTCATTTTCCACCTTTGGAGCAAAAGCCTTCGAAACTCTTCATACAACTCACAAACACACAGACAAACTCCAAAAACCTTCTCAACACATCACCCTGATCACAAAGCACCCCTAAAATCAACCTGAAACTCAAGGAATCAAGAACACGATTCTCACACCATCCTGAACAGAACTGGTTCAAACTCCCAAACTAGCCAACACAAACTCCTTCTAAGCATCAATATGTCATCAGGGGACTAAAGGGGGTGGATTGCACAAAGAAAAGAGGCCAGAAGGTTGCAAAACTGAAAGCTTCAAAACTCAGGTAGCTCAAGAACATTTTTTCCAGAAACGTGTTTTTAAGTTTTAAATAGATTCTATATGCTCCCCTGATCACTCTGATGTCTTTGGTTTTGAAAATGGTGGAGAGATGAGAGTTTAATCGTGTTCTGAAATTTTTGCCCTAGAAATTGTTTTGTTTCGATTCAGTGGATTGAGGAAAGATAAATGAGTTTTAGCTTAGGGTTTTGATCCAGTGAGGTGTGGGAAGGATTTCTGTTCTTTTAGATTTCATTTTAGTTACGTTTTGAGGATTTTAGGAATTTTCAGGTGGGGTTCCCGCCGGAGAAGACGACCGGAGGTCTTCTCCGGCCACCTGAAAATAATTAGGGTTTAATCCCTGTAATTAATGAAGTTTGAATTGTGAGCGTTGGATGAGTTGACCAGGTCCATTCCCGCGTGCATTCAAGGGCCTGGATTGCTTCATTAAAGCCCTAATCCACGTCATTAGCTAATTAATCAGGTTTTATATTAATTTGACCAGTTTGAATACCAGCCGTAGGATTGCGCGCGCAGTCTTCCCTCCTTCTCCCAGTTTGAATCTCAGCCTCAAGATGTGCATACTTTTCATTTTTATTAATTTTATTTCATTTCTTTTATATTTCTTTTGTACATTTAATTAAAAATAGTAAAACTCATCCAAAAATTATGAAATTTTTTATACAAATTATTATTTAATTTCAGAACACAAAAATATTTTTATTTTTATTTTTCGCATTAAAAAAGTATTTTTAAATATTTAAAAGTTTATTTTTAATTAAATAATGAGAATTAATTAATTAAAAATGCTTTTAGGTATTTAAAAATCACCAAAAAAATTCATGAAACATTTAAAAACATTTAGAAACATTGTCCAATCCTCAAACCAAATTTCTTTTTTGATCTTGATGCATTTTGAGAATTTTTTATGGAATTAAAATCATTTTTATGCATTATTTTGATCCAAACTTGCAAAAATCATTTCTGCCTAACCATTGAGAGTTGGACCTTGATTCTTTTTGCATTGCATTGTGTTTAGCATGTAGTTTGTAAGATTAAATGGTCATGATTTGATCTTCCATTTTTCATTTGTTTGGCATTTTTCTTGTTAGGGAACCCTAAAACCCTAGAAAACTTAGGAAAATCATAACTTGAATTAGGTTAAGAGTTGGAACTTCTCCTTTGGGCAGTGAGTTAGTATAGGATTAGGGATCCTTTGAGTGCATTTTCAATTTTTTATCTTGATGATTTCTTCTGATTTTGGTTTTTGTTTGATGCATTGATCATAAACCCTAATTTGGGCTTCCATATGCATCCTTCTTGCATTTGCATTCATACCTTGACTTGCCATGACATCTTATGCATCCATGTGATTCATTTAACATCTTAAGACATATTGAAAGCATGTTGATCATTGCATCTTGCATTTTGCAATGTTATATGCCATATGCATCTCATAACTTTTCATGTATGATCATGGTTCCAAATTTGTTTCATTTGCATCCATAAGTTTGTATGATCATCCCCATGTCTTGTTACATGTTTGCATCATCTCATAGCATCATTATCATCTCATATATGCTTCTGGTTTTGGTTTGACTCATGTCATTTCATCACATTTTGCATTGCATTGCATTCTTTTCACTAACTTTTCAGGTGGTAAGTTACTTTGAGAAGTGAATTTGCCTTCACTTCTCACAACTTCTTTTCATCTCTCTTATGCATCCATGCTACATTTTTCTATGTGTTTGAGATTGAGCTTGCTCATTCTTTTTCTTCTTACTTTCTCTCCTCAAGTGACTTGACTTCTTGAATGAAGCAAGTTACTTTGCTTCTCTTTGCTCCTTTCATCTGCTTCCTGGTGGTTCCATTGAAGATTTCTTTCTTAAACCTCATAAACCTTAGGAACAACCAAGCATGACAATGATTAGGGTTTTGATTAGTTCCCCATTTAGATTTTACCTTTGTGTCTCATTGAGTCTTCTCTTCTCACCTCATAGTCAGGGACTAAACCCTAAAGGCTTTAAGGCTTTGTGATTAAGCTTATGCCTGCATCCTTCTATTAGGATGGAGTGTATAACTTTAATCCTAAGTGTTAAACCCTTAATGTGTTTAAATCCTTTAATCAATTCACTTAATAATCATCAAGACATCAAGCTTGTAACTTGGGCCTTGCATTAGGGTTCTAATTCTTCCTTAATTGGTTAAGAAGGACTAACCCTAGTGTTAATGGACAAGTCCCCCTCAAGTTGTCTTGCAAACCCTAAAAGTCACTTCATCATCTTATCATTAACTAAAATCCACTTAATAAAGGTTTTGTTTTGTCATGAGTTTAATCCCTAATCATGGATTAAGTTGAGGAGCCTTCCTCAGCTTAAACACTCTCATCTATTATCCTTCTATTAGGATGGTGTAATGAGTCTGTTTAATCCCTGATTATGGCTTAATCTCATTACTTAACACTAAACAAAAACACCAAAAACATCTAAATAGTCACAAGTAGGTTAATGATCTTAATCCTGCATCAAAGGTGATTAAGTGTGAGAAATTGACTTCACACTTAAGGCATTCTCATTACCCCTAATCAGAGGGAAGATGTGATGAGTTTACTAAATCCCTTGGTTTAGGCTTAAGCTCATTAATCTATGACAAACTTTCAAAAGCAATAAAAGATTGAAAACACAAAAACAAACAATAATCATCTCCTCCGGGATTCTTTTCTCATCACCTTCACTCACAAACGAGAACTCGCTTCTTCCGTCTAATGCAAGACAGTTTGCACCTGAGCCAGACAGGCCATACACTTGAGCATAGACAAGTAAGCAGTTCATCAGTCAATTCATCTTCAGTCTCTTTGGGTCGAACTACGGCGTTCTGACTTCCTCATTGCACGAGAGGATACGTAGGCATAACTCAACAGTTATCGAACAAAAGTCTCTGTATATTCCCCCTCCTTCCAGTATCATTCTTTTAGGCTCATAATCTTGAGCATTTCCTCTTTGTTCTTACACTGACACTTTCAAACTTCATATCACTTGCACACTATACACTGACACCTGTACATCGTTTCCAGCTCTTTTATACACAAATTGCACTGACACTACCCCTTTAAAACACAAATCTTTTAAGCATGGATCCCGTCGAGTACGGCGGACAATCTGGGTGCTAATACCTTCCCAGGTTGTAACCAACCCCCTTTCTCAGTCTCTCTGGTTCGCAACCGTCTTATCCATATTTTTCTAGGTCTATGCAGCATTACCTTTCCTCCGGGATAAAAATGCCTAGTTGGCGACTCTTTTCATCTCCAGTGAGTTCACTGCTGTGTGTTCTCATTGTTCCTCTCGCCGACCGTTCGCGTCTGTACCTTTATTTGGGCCATTTCCCATTTATCGGGAGCGACAACTTGGCGACTCTGCTGGGGATGCTTATGCTTTAACCAGGGCTTCTGGTTCTTTTTGTGGGTTCCTCCTAGCGCTTGATTGATTTGTGTTTACTGGGGTGTTATGTGCTATTTGTGCTTGTATTTGTATTTATTTTTGCTTTATGTACAGTTTGTTTTATTGCTTTCTTTATAGCTTTACATATGTCATACTGTCATACTTTGCTGGCTGGATCTGTTTTGTTGCGTTGGTGGGTGGGTGTTCTATTGAGAGTTAAGGTCCTATACCTGGGACCTGAGTGACACCTAGGCTAGAGTGGTTCATGTTCTTTCCCATTCCATTTCGGTCTGGTGCGGGAATATGAAACACGGTTCAGATATGGGTTTCTTCTTGAGAACTCTGTGCTGCAGATTTCCTGTAGTACTAGGGCTATCTGGGAAGCCTGCTAAGTCTGGATGACCTTTAGTATTAACCTTCAGAAACTGAGGTGAATTAGAGGAGGATCTTTTATGGTTATTGTAAACATTGTACCTCCGGGTTAGAAGTGTTTACACTTCTCATAACTGATCCAAGTCTGAGGATCTTTGTTTTAGAACATCACCTGTGAGGGGGTTGGGCTGTTTACAGGTTTGCAGGTACCCTTGACCTCAGCATACCCTGTTATTTTGTTTTGATTAAGAGTACTCCACTTTGGAACAGTTCTTGTGATTTTTAACCCAGGACATGTGACTCTTTATTTGAGTCCCCCACCTTGGTTACTGGACTTATGAACCTCCATCTGGATTTCTTGAACATATATGGACTCATATCAGAGCAGTTAATCAGATCCAGCTCAGTCACAAACCCTTGCATATCATTTGCATACATCCTCATTGCATCATTTTAACATGTGTTTATTTGTTTTTCAGGGTATCCATCTTATCATTTTGGCTTGGTTTTGACCCCTTCTTCAGCTTAGACCTATCTTCATCAGTATCTTGCTTCAGCTGTCAGCTACCTACTTCAGTCACCTGCATCACCAGTCTCAACTTGTCAGTGGCCTATCTTCAGTGTTATTCTCAGCATCTGACTCAGCTCTTCTTCAGCAAAATGGCACCTAAGAAGAGTAACATCTCATATCATTTCTTTGAGCCTGAGTTGGCTAGCATCAGGAAGATTCAGACCCTGATTACTCCAGACCATATACCACTTTTCGGAGAACATTATGGAGGAATCCTTGATGTGGTTATGGATTTGGACCCTTCACAGAGGAGCTTGATTCATACTTGCTTGCAGTTCTATGATCCCCCTCTGAGGTGCTTCACCTTCCAGAATTTTCAGTTGGAACCCTTGTTGGAAGAGTATTCATCATTGGTTGGTATACCTATCAGGGGTGGAATCCCCTTCAACCCTGAGATGGCTTTCCCTAGTAATGAGGAGATAGCAAAGGCATTATATCTGGAACCAGTCCTGATTGGGCAGAATTTGACAGTTAAAGCTGGAGTCTCTGGTTTTCATCTGGATTTCTTGACTTCTCAGGCTATTCTGAAGGCCTCTCTGGGGGAGTGGAAGGCAGTCTGTGCTCTGTTGGCCCTTAGCATATATGGGGTCATACTTTTTGCAGATGAGCCTAGGTTTGTTAGCAAGAATGCAATCCATCTTTTCATCCTGAGAAACCCAGTGCCCACCTTACTGTGAGATCTGTACTACTCTGTTCATCAAAGGAATGAAAAGCAAAGGGGAAGATTAGTGAGATGCTGTGCTCCTTTGTTCCATACTTGGCTGCTCAAGCATTTGCCAAAGACTGATGCATTCTTGAACCCTCACCAGCAAAGGAATTGGGCTAAGAGGCTTGTTGCTCTAACCTCAGATGACATCAGATGGTGTACTCAGAGCACCAAGGGCAGAGACATCATTACAAGTTGTGGGCAATTTCCCAATGTGCCTCTGATTGGAGTAAAGGGTTGCATCAACTACAACCCTCTGCTATTCAAAAGACAACTGGGCTATGCATTGGTCCATCCTCCTAGAGCACAGGATCTGACTGAGACCCTCTATTGTGAAATCAAGCCTAATCTGGCTATTGTCAGGCAGGCATCCTGGGCCTGGGACAATGTGCAGACTAAAGGGGTAACCATTCTTGGGAGATGCAACAATGTAGCCTCAGCTCAGTACTGTGAGTGGTCTCATGCCAGGGCTCAAATTTCTGGAATGCCTTTCACTATGGAAGATATGCCTGGACCTTCCACAGCACCACCCCCGGCGACTGTCAGCTTAGAGGAGTTTGAGAAATTGAAAGAGAGAAATGAGAAACTGACTCAAGCTCTACAGAAGACCCTCTGGGAGAGGAGTGATGGTAGGTTGGATATTGAAAGGCTAGAAAAGCTAAAGGTGGAGCATCTAGCCAGAATTGAGAAGTCAGAGGGTTACATTAAGAAGTCTAGGGCTGGAGAGCAGATCTTGAAGAATGCCTGCAAGGAAGCCCAATTCCAGAGAGCTAGGACTGATTTGTATCTGAAGGAGAGTCAGGCTAGGTGGGTCAGGATCACCGAAGCCCGTACTCAGGAGGATAAAAGGACTCAGGATAAGATTGAACAGATGGAAGCTAGTGCAAAGGAGCAACAAGAAGCCCTGGCAGCAGCCCAGAGAGAGATCTCAGAATTGAAGATTAAAGCTGGTGTGAAGAGGTCTAGGGACCAGAGTCAACACAAGAGGCTAACTGCAGCTGTTACTACAAGGAATCTCCTTATCAGGAATCTTACGGAGCGTCCAGCTGATCCTGTGACTGAAGCACTTCTCAAGGAAGTTCAGGAGGATGAGTTTGGTCTTGGTGTTTGACTTTTGCTTGTTGTTGCTTTCTTTTCATGTATTTTTCTTTATGTTGTATTTTTGACCCCTCAGAGGGCATGTATTGTAAGAAACAAACTATGTATCATTTACCTTTTGTAATATATGTGTTGGTTTGTTTTATCTGAATTCTTCAAGCAACGTCACAAGCATCTTCTTCAAGGGTCTGGAAAGGTCAAAACCAAGTGCCAAGCCGGATACCTTGGAAACAAATAAGCACACTGCATTGCATACTAACCTTTTGCTTTGTTTTGTAGGTTTTTGTTTTACTGTTACTAACTCTGTTGTGACCTCAGGAACTATTGCTCGACGTCGAGGGTTTCCACTCAACCGTCCACACAGATATCCCACCCGCAACAATCTTCCGGGCATACAGATGGACCAAGTACAGCAGGACCTTACAGAGGTCAGGAATCAAATGGCCAACGAGAGGTTGGAAATAAGGAATCAGATGACACAGTTTATGGAGGTAATGAATAATATGGCTCAAAGCCAAGAGAGGTTAAGAGCACTGGTAGAGGGGAGGAATCAGGAAGACCATCAGCCAGGGACTGCTGGGACAAGCAACAATGAGAGAGTCCAGCCTCATGTTAATCCCCCAGTCTTTGGACCCCACCTGCATCCAGAGATCAACATCCCTGCTAATGTGCAAGGGACTGCCACTGCAGGTAGAATGCTGCAAGAAGACCCCCAGGAAGATCAGTTCACAGTGATGGGAGCTGGGGAGGAAGCCTATGACAGAAGGCTAGAAGAGATTGCTGAGAAACTGAGGTCCCTAGAGTCCCAGAATTCCTTGGGCTTTGATGTTATGGACATGGGTCTAGTGGACGGGGTCAGGATTCCCCACAAATTTAAACCACCATGCTTTGAGAAGTATAACGGGACTTCCTGTCCCCGGACCCATCTACAATCTTTTCTGGGGAGGCTGAAGGCCTATACCATGGACGAAAAGCTATGGATGTTTTATTTTGAGGATAGCTTAACTGGAGCTTCAAGGGAATGGTACTCTCATCTGACCAGAGCAACCATTAGATGCTGGAAGGACCTGGCAGAGGCCTTTATCAGACAGTATCAGTACAACTTGGATATGGCTCCCAACAGGACCCTCCTGATGGGGATGTCTCAATCATCCAGGGAAAGTTTCCGAGAGTACGCTCAAAGGTGGAGACAGCTTGCTGCTGCTGTCCAGCCACCTATGTCAGAGAGGGAAATGGCTGATATGTTTATGAACACCCTCCAAGGAACATACATTGACAGGTTGGCTGCCTTTTCTTCCACTAGCTTTGCGGATGTAGTCATAGTCGGGGAAAGGATTGAAAGCCTATTAAAGATGGGTAAGATTTCTGACAACGGTGCCAGCTCATCCAGCAACCCAAGAAAGCCTTTTGTGGGCCCAAGAAGAACTAGTGAGACCAATGCTATCCATACCAGCAGAGGCAGACCCCAATATGTTCATAGGTCTGTGGCAGCAGTCACCATTCCTGCTCCAATTCATCCTCAACCAGTTTATCAACCTCAGCGACAAAATTATCAGCAACAAACTCAGTATCCTCCTCAGAGAAAATATAACAACAACAACACCAACAACAACAATCAGCAAAGACCATTTCAACAGAGACCCTCTCAGGCCAATAGGGTGATCGATCTGATCCCTATGCCCTATGCCACGTTACTGCCACAACTCTTGAAACTCAACCTGGTTGAGCTAAGGACGTTGGCACCTCCGGATCCTGCCAGTCTACCCAGAAATTATGACGCCAGCGCCAGATGTGCTTTTCACTCAAATGCACCTGGCCATAGTACGGAAAAGTGCAGAGCTTTGCACATGAAAGTACAGGATCTAGTGGATTCCAAAGCTCTAAACTTCGCACCACCACCAAATGTTAACAAGAACCCTATGCCACATCATGGTGGTCCCAGAATTAATGCTATTGAAGAAGACAAGCCGTCTTACTTGATAACCAGTGTGGGTCAGATTCGGACACCCTTGGTGGAGATTAAAGCTCAACTCCTTGAATGTCAAATGTTCCCGGGATGCGAGCTAGGGTGTGCTTATTGCAATATTTCAGTGAATGGTTGTGATAGCTTGAGGGATGGCATAGATGGTCTCATCCAGAGTGGCCTGCTTCAAATCACAACATCAATACCTACCAATCCAGCAATCTCCTTAACCACAGTTCCCGAGTCTTCTACAAATGCCACAACCATTGTTCCAAACAACTCTTCGGTTTCATCAACAAATGCTTCATCTGTTACTTCAATGGACCAGATATCAGCAAACATCCCTTCTACAACTTCAGCACCCCTTCATTCAGAGTCTCCTACAACAACAACACCCATCCTTCCAGCAATGTCTCCTACAACATCAGCAGCAAACAACGCAAGTGTTTCAACGGTTACAATTTATTATGATCCTGCCAATGATTCTGCATACAACTCACGAAATGCCACTCCTACCAGAGCACCAGTCACAATATATTATGACCCACAGACTATCATGGTTCCTTCCGCAGCTGCCATCAGCCCGGTCACTGTCACAGTGCCTGGGCCAGTACCTTATGAAAGCAGTAATGCCATCCCTTGGCATTACGGCTCTGACCTATACTGCAAAGGACAGAAAATCACTTTCGAATCATCAACTTCTGCACCACAAATAGACAATGTGGGGGGAGGCGGAGGCTTCACTCGAAGCGGACGTCTCTTTGCCCCGCAAATTCAAAGGCCCACTGCCGAAGCAGAAGCTGCTGCCAAGGCAAAAGGAAAAAGCATGGTGCAAGAAGAGCAGGTTGTTAAAGAAGCTTTAAAAACACATTTTGATCAAGAAGTTGATGAGTTCATGAGAATCATCAAGAAAAGTGATTACAAGATAGTGGACCAGCTTCACCAAACGCCTTCCAAGATCTCCATTCTATCATTGCTTATGTGCTCCGAGGCTCATCGGAACGCACTACTCAAAGTTTTGCACGCAGCTTATGTGCCAGAAGAGATCACGGTCAATCAGTTGGAAGTTGTGGTTGGAAATGTTAATGCTAGTAATGGGCTAGGATTCACCAACACTGATTTGACCACGGAAGGCCGCAATCATAACAAGACTTTGCACATTACCATGGAATGTAAAGGTGCAGTTCTTTCCCATGTGCTGGTAGACACAGGATCATCCCTCAATGTCTTGCCTAAAAAAGCCCTTGTGAAGCTGGAGTATGAAGGATTGGCATTACGACCCAGTAACTTGGTAGTGAGAGCTTTTGACGGCTCTAAGAGATCGGTTCTGGGAGAAATTGAGTTGCCTGTAACGATTGGCCCACAAACTTTCAAAACGACCTTCTACGTGATGGACATTCAGCCTGCCTACAGCTGTTTGTTGGGTAGACCATGGATTCATGCCGCTGGCGCAGTTACGTCTACCCTTCACCAGAAGTTAAAATTTGAGTGGAAAGGTCAAGTTGTTACTATCTGTGGAGAGGAGGATATTTTTGTTAGCCATCTGGCTACTTACAAATACATTGAGATGGATGGGGAGATCCACGAGACGATGAGTCAAGGGTTCGAGGCCCTGAATATTAATGAAACCTCTGCTGTACTTGGGACTTCCATGACATCCTACCAGCAGGCCCGGAAGGTGGTGGAAGAAGGAAACGCTCAAGGCTGGGGCAAATTGTTGCCTGTGGAGAAGAAAGAAGATAGATTTGGGTTGGGTTACAAACCAACTCAACAAGATCAAGCAGAGGCTGCTGAGAAGCCCAACTTTGTCAGTGGGGGGATGCTCACCCCCGATGCTGTCAACAACTTGGAAGATGAGTCGGAAGATGAATGCAACCTGGAAAGCTGGATTCGTCCAAAGATCCCGGGGAGCCGTATCTCAAACTGGTCTTCCCAGGAAATTATAAGAGTTACTCCTGCAGAGTAATTATTATTTCCTGCATATTTTAAGCATGCATCAAGTCTTGCATCTTGCCCAAGATGACAAGACTCATTTTGTAATCGGGCCATCTGTAATTTTTGTACAACAAGATTAATCAATGAAATATCAGACATCTTTTGCAAACGAGTCTTTTTCTTCTCCACTCACTGTTTTTCCATTTTTCTTTTTGTACAAAAAAAATAAATGGCAATGTTTTCAAAATGACAACTTTATTTCACTTTTCTAAACAAGATTAAAATCAATCACTAAAATGAACAAACTGAACCCTTGCAGAGAGTGCCTTCCAGACAGCACCGACAACAACACGGCTATGACTTCGTATGACTCTGACAATCCGATCAATCGAGTTGATGAAGGGGTTGAAGAAGATTATGAGCTTCCGGAAGAGCTAGCCAGATTGTTGAGACAAGAGGAGAAGGTTATCACTCCTCATCAGGAGGAGGTCGAAACGATTAATCTTGGTACAGATGAAGATGTGAAAGAAGTTAAAATCGGAGCCTGCTTACAAGACTCAGTGAAGAAACAGCTGATTGACCTGCTTCAAGAGTATGTAGATGTGTTTGCTTGGTCTTATCAGGATATGCCAGGGTTGGACACCGACATTGTTATACACAAGCTGCCTTTAAGGGAAGAATGCCCGCCGGTTAAACAGAAATTGCGCCGCACTCGCCCAGACATGGCAATGAAAATCAAAGAAGAGGTACAAAAGCAGTGGGACGCCGGATTCCTGGCTGTAACTAGCTATCCGCCGTGGGTTGCTAATATAGTACCTATGCCTAAGAAAGACGGAAAAGTAAGGATGTGTGTTGACTACCGGGACCTGAACAGAGCCAGCCCGAAAGATGATTTCCCATTACCTCACATTGATGTATTGGTTGATAATACGGCTCAGTTCTCGGTATTCTCCTTCATGGACGGATTTTCAGGATACAACCAGATCAAGGTGTCACCTGAAGACATGGAGAAGACGACCTTCATCACACCCTGGGGCACGTTCTGTTACAAGGTGATGCCATTCGGATTGAAGAATGCTGGTGCAACATATCAACGGGCTATGGTAACATTATTCCACGATATGATCCATAAAGAAATCGAGTGTTATGTGGATGACATGATTGCCAAGTCCCTTACAGAAGAAGACCACCTGGTAAATCTGCTGAAGTTATTCAAACGTCTGAGGAAGTACCAACTGAAGCTGAACCCCAACAAGTGCACATTCGGGGTGCGATCTGGTAAGCTGCTGGGTTTTATTGTAAGCGAGAAAGGGATTGAAGTGGACCCTGATAAAGTCAAAGCCATTCAAGAGATGCCTGCACCAAAGTCTGAAAAAGAAGTTCGAGGGTTTCTAGGTAGATTGAACTACATCTCAAGGTTCATATCTCACCTTACAGCAACCTGTGAACCCTTGTTCAAGCTGTTAAGAAAAGAACAGACGGTCAGGTGGAACGAAGACTGCCAGAGGGCTTTTGACAAGATCAAAGAGTACTTGCAAGAACCTCCAATCCTTATGCCTCCAGTCGAAGGAAGACCTCTGATAATGTACTTGACAGTATTAGAAGAGTCAATGGGGTGTGTGCTGGGCCAGCATGACGAGTCTGGTCGAAAAGAGTATGCAATATACTACCTGAGCAAAAAGTTTACCGACTGTGAACAACGTTATTCACTGCTCGAGAAAACTTGCTGTGCTTTGGCGTGGGCTGCTCGCCGACTGAGACAATATATGTTGACCCACACCACTTTATTGATATCCAAAATGGACCCAGTCAAGTATATTTTCGAGAAGCCAGCTCTTACCGGACGGGTTGCAAGATGGCAGATGATTCTCACAGAATATGACATCCAGTACACCTCTCAGAAAGCCATCAAGGGCAGTGTACTATCTGAATATCTTGTTGAGCAACCTATTGATGACTACCAGCCTATGAGATTTGACTTCCCTGATGAAGACATCATGTTCATAAAAGCAAAAGATCATGAGGAGCCTGTTCACACTGAAGGGCCTGACCCGGAAGGAGAATGGACTATGATGTTTGATGGGGCTGTCAATATGAATGGTCGTGGTGTTGGTGCAGTACTCATTACACCTAAAGGAGTTCACATGCCTTTCTCGGCAAAGCTCACCTTTAACTGCACTAACAACGAAGCTGAATACGAAGCTTGCATTATGGGTCTTGAGGAAGCCATTGACCTCAGGATCAAGACTTTGACTGTATTCGGAGATTCAACTCTAGTAGTTAATCAAACCAACGGCAAATGGTACACACACCAGGATCATCTAATACCTTACAGGGATTATACAAGGAGGTTACTGACTTTCTTTACAACGGTCAAGCTTGAGTATATCCCTAGGGACGAGAATCAGTTTGCAGACGCTCTGGCTACCATTTCGTCAATGATCAAAGTTCAAGCTGCCAACTTTGTACCGCAGATTTCAGTGTCCAGACTTGATAGGCCAGCCTATGTATTTACAGCAGATATTGTCAAAGATGATAAGCCTTGGTTCCATGACATTAAGTGCTTCTTGGAGGATCAAACATACCCATCTGGGGCATCTTCCAATGATAAGAAGACTTTGAGAAGGCTTGCTGGCAGTTTCTTTCTGAACACTGATGATTCCCTATACAAAAGAAACTTTGATATGGTACTCCTCAGATGCGTTGATAGAACAGAAGCAGACTTGTTAATGCGCGAGGTGCACGAGGGTTCCTTTGGTACCCATGCAGGAGGGCATGCCATGGCTAAGAAATTGCTGAGATCAGGTTACTATTGGATTACAATGGATGCCGACTGTTGTGCTTATGCCAGGAAATGCCATAAATGCCAGATCTATGCGGATAAGGTGCATGTGCCTCCCAACCCTTTGAATATAATGTCTTCACCTTGGCCCTTTGCCATGTGGGGCATTGATATGATCGGCAAGATTGAGCCAACTGCTTCAAACGGCCACAGATTCATCCTGGTCGCCATTGACTATTTCACCAAGTGGGTTGAAGCAGCCTCATATGCAAATGTTACAAGGCAAGTGGTAGCCAGATTTCTGAAGAGAGATATCATCTGTCGATACGGAGTTCCCGAGCGAATCATTACTGATAATGGTTCCAACTTGAACAACAAAATGATGGCAGAGCTATGCCGGGACTTCAAGATTCAACACCACAATTCTTCTCCTTACAGGCCAAAGATGAACGGCACTGTTGAGGCAGCTAATAAGAATATCAAGAAGATTGTGCAGAAGATGGTAGTCACCTACAAAGACTGGCATGAGATGCTGCCATTTGCCTTGCATGGGTACCGCACGTCAATCAGAACATCCACTGGGGCAACACCGTATCAGCTTGTGTATGGTATGGAAGCAGTCCTACCTGTTGAAGTCAAACTACCCTCTCTGAGGGTGTTGATGGATGTTAAGCTGAACGAAGCAGAATGGGTCCGGTCCCGATACGAACAACTGAGTCTGATTGAAGAGAAAAGATTGGCGGCAATCTGTCATGGGCAGTTGTATCAGAAAAGAATGAAGAGAGCCTTCGATCAGAAAGTCAGGCACCGGGAGTACCAAGTGGGAGATCTTGTGTTGAAAAGAATCCTCCCTCCTCATACAGACCACAGGGGCAAGTGGACTCCGAATTATGAAGGACCATTCGTGGTAAAGAAAGTTTTCTCTGGTGGAGCACTGATGCTCGGCACCATGGATGGTGAAGATTTCCCGTCCCCTGTGAATTCAGATGCAGTTAAAAAATACTTCGCATAAAAATGACCCGCTGGACATAAAAAACAGAATGTAAGTCCAGGCAAAAATAGGGCATCCCGGCGAGTCAAAAACAGAATAAAAGACTCGGGCAAAAATAAGGGAAATAAATAAAAAGATGTGTACACCCGCTGAGTTGAAAAGCCGCATTGGACAACTCAGGCAAAAATGGGTATCCCGATGGATTGAAAACCCGAAAGGGCGATCCATGCAAAACAAGGGAATAAGCGAACAACTGCATTCTGAATTCGTCTGTATCACCTGCAACTTGGTAAAACCTCGAAAGGATCGAGCTTCTGTCAGAATCAGTCTTCTTCAGAAAGCAAGACGAAAAGAACGTCAAAAGTCATACGAGTCATAGCAAGAGGAAGCTCCTTAAAGCGTCGTCAACATTGCCAGCATTTTGTTTCTCAATTTGTAACAATCTCCTCATTTCAGGAGATATGTTTCTTTGACTGTATCTTGCCAATTCAGGGCACATGAATTAATAAAATCAGATTTTTCAGTCATGTTTCGTCTTGTACATTTTTGTTTGCAAAGAATGTCTGATGTCTTAAGAAAGACTGATTGCATGAATACAGATGTTTATCTTTAAAAATAAAACACGTGCTTGCAGGAAATATACTTACTCTTAGAAGTGTCTCACTCCTACGACGGAACCCAGCAAGGGACGCCTCGGGATTACTTGTGCGTTTCTCTGTCTTTGCAAGACTGCAGGTATTCAAAAGCGCAACATGGGGGATGAAAGCTTCACCCCAGCAAGCTAGCAAATCAACACTCACTCAGTCTTAGCACTCAAGGTGTTTTCTCCCCAGCTGATTTGCCACTTGCTGCTTCTCCCAGCCGAGTTGCCAATATTTCTTCCTCAGCTGAGCACAAAAGCCAGGAAATCGTTTCCCCACAGAGTTTCAACCTCTATCCAGAAGAGCAATGCACGAAGGAATCACAACAGAGTGAGGAAAGCTTCTACAAACCCCCCAGCTGGGTCCTTCATTACTGGAAAAGGTCTATCATTGACCCATTTCCCCAAGCAGAATCATTTCATCGGATCTGCCAATGATCTCATCCCCAGCTGGGATGTCTACTCCAACAAGATCGACCAAAGATCTTCA
This sequence comes from Lathyrus aphaca, assembly GCA_963966055.1. Taxonomy (NCBI): domain Eukaryota; kingdom Viridiplantae; phylum Streptophyta; class Magnoliopsida; order Fabales; family Fabaceae; genus Lathyrus; species Lathyrus aphaca. The sequence goes on along the minus strand of OZ014521.1, from coordinate 35,947,189 downwards.
CAGCAATGGGATCCGAATCCCGGATTGGTTTTCTTTGCATAATCATAACATTCGCATCATATTCACCAAACAAAGCGTAACATTCCGTTTAATACGGGGCATTACGGCAAAAATCAAACATATTGCATAAATCATAAGTCTTGATCTGAATCGAACACTTGTGAATATTATCAACTCATCAACAATATACAGAATACTCCCCAAGATTCCCCGGCAAAAGCAGTTGCCCCACATTCACACACCCCTTATGGCACCCATCCGTGTCATATCCCCAGCAGAAAGCCAAAGATATTCCCTTTGCACTCACATATACTTATATACATACTTTTCCTTGACATCCGTCCGTGTCACTTTCCCCAACACAGTAACGTAAACACTTTGTATATCAGATGCTTGTTTATATTATACTCTCCTCCTTTTGGCACTCGTCCGTGTCACTCTCCCCAGCGAGTTAAACACTCATCTATACATCACCCATACTTCATACTCATGTTACTTATGCAGATACTCGTCCGTATCTTGTATACACCCTTTGCATCCCCGCAGATTCAACACTCGTCCTTGTTCTTTGTTAACCAGTTGGTACTCGTCCGTATCATCATCTCAGAACATGTGTCAAGCGTTTGTTTCTACATGATACTCGTCCGTATCATAATCTTAAGGATGCTCGTCCGCATCTTTAATCCATACACTGTGTCTTCTTGAATGTAGACACTCGTCTGTGTCTACTATTCCTCGGAAGATTTCATTCAAATTCAACACTCGTCCGTGTTCCTTGTTAACCAGTTGGTACTCGTCCGTATCATCATCTCAGAACATGTGTCAAGCGTTTGTTTCTACATGATACTCGTCCGTATCATAATCTTAAGGATGCTCGTCCGCATCTTTAATCCATACACTGTGTCTTCTTGAATGTAGACACTCGTCTGTGTCTACTATTCCTCAGAAGATTTCTTTCAAATTCAACACTCGTCCGTGTTCCTTGTTAACCGGTTGATACTCGTCCGTATCATCATCTCTGAACACGTGTCAGTATTTGTTTCTACCTGATACTTGTCCGTATCATAGTCTTAAGGATGCTCGTCCGCATCTTTAATCTATACACTAACATCTAAACACTTATATCTTTATTTCTTGGATATAAACACTCGTCCGTGTTTACTATTCCCCAGTAGATCGCCAACAAAGCAATTTTTCTTTTATCTGACATTCGTCCTGTGTCATGATAAACCCTGAGAGCAGCCGTACCCTGCTAGGTGGTCGTTTTCCACCTCTTGATGGTCGTCCTCCATCATGCTCATCCGATGGCCGTCCCCATCGTTGATTTTTTTCCCGGCATTCGTCCTATGTCGTGATATTTAGCAGCCGTCCCCTGCTAGGTGGTCGTCCTCCACCTTTTGATGATCGTCCTTCATCATTTTATCCAATGGCCGTCCCCATTGTTGATTTTGGTTATCTGGCATTCGCCCTGTGTCATGATAAACCTCGAGAGCAGCCGTCCCCTGCTAGGTGGTCGTCCTCCACCTCTTGATGGTCGTCCTCCATCATGCTCATCCGATGGCCGTCCCCATCGTTGACTTTTTTCCGGCATTCGTCCTGTGTCGCGATATTTTCGGCAGTCGTACCCTGCCAGGTGGTCGTCCTCCACCTTAGATGACCGTCCCTCATCTTAACCCAACAGAGCAGCCGTCCCCTGCTAGGTGATCGTCCTTCACCTTTAATGACCGTACCTCATCATCTGTTTATTTCATTTATTCTTTAACCCGATGGCCGTCCCCGTCGTGGTCCCTTTTCCTTTCTAGCCCGATGGTCGTCCCATCGTTGGTTACTTTACTTTATGAACTTGATGGCCGTCCCCGTCATGTTTCATTAATCCCCAGAGAATTTTACAGCTTTACCTTGATGGTCGTCCCCATCATAATTCTTTTTATCCCCAGCATGTCGGCCGTCCCCGTCATTGCCTCACTTTTCGCTTTTCCCAGCATGTCGGCCGTCCCCGTCATTGCTCTTTACCCAGCAGTCGTCCTCTGCTCGACGGTCGTCCTCCGTCGCCCAGTTTACAATATACTTTCTGTGAGTGCAAATTTTGGACTGTCTTTGGTATTCAACCACAAGTTATCTTGTTTGCCTGATAAGCCGTCGCTTACATCCTGCGCAGCTAACTCATGTTTGAATAGGGGCAGCTGTGAACACCCCAAATTTGCTCTCACTCATTCACACCATGACTTGTGATCATTTCATATGCATAAACTCAATCATAGCATCTCATATCCCATTTTTGATTCACTGCATAGATTCAAAGTCATCTGCACCTAGGGTTTGTGATTTGAGCAATCCAAGAGCTTCTTGAGCCACTCCAAAGGCCACCAATCACTTCAAATGGGTCCATGTGTGTTCAAGTATCATATTACATCCTCTCAAAGTCAAGAATGCCAAAGAATCACAAGAACTGGGATTGGTGTGGAAGCAGAGCCAGGCTTGACTGTACAGATGACCTAAAATTAGGGTTTTGGTTTCAGAGGCCATAACTCCAAATTTTTTGGTCATTCTTGTTTCTATTGGTCTCTATATGGTATAGGGAGTATGCATATCAATTTTCATGAAGAAATTCCATGGGAAAGTCATCTGATCAAGGGCTGACTTTCTGAACAAGTCAGTGTAAAATCAGGGCATCTGAGACCCTCAATGACCCAACCAAAGGGCATTCTTCATCATTTTGATTGTATATGATCTTTATTTGATCATAGAAGAGGTTGGAAGTTCACAAAATTCAAGAATTTCAAGTCTTTTGCAAAGTTGAGTTTTTGGGCAAGGTTGACTTTTAATGAAAATGTCATTTTATGCAACTTTTTCAACCCTTACTTTTTGATTCAAAAAGGCTTCAAATGGAAAAACTTTGGTCATGAAAGTTGTAGAATAGATCATTCCCTTTTCAAAAAGTACAAGAACATGACCTAATTCATTTTTGATCAAAAGTTATGGTTCATCAAAGTTGGCAAAAATCACTAAATTTCAAGTTATGCACCAAATGGAAAACTTGCAAAATCTTGTATCAAGGCAATTTGTGACTTCTAATTGATGTCAAACCATTACACAAACTTCACACTAGTCCTAAAAATCAGAATGGGCCAAGAGTTTCTCACATTGTTTGGCCTTTGGAGCAAGATCTTTTCATGAGAACCAAAGTGAACCAAGTTGCAAAATCCATCATAACATCTCATCCACTTGCTGCCTTGGTTGCTGAACCACCCTAGCCTTTCCCCTCACCATGCTGCGCAGTCCACAGCCCTTGTACTTGGCTAGAACAAGACCCATGCTTTCTCTTACACAAAGTTGACAATTTGCAAAAGTAGCCATACCTATCACAAAAGGACATGTCACATTTTCTGACCAATAGGATTAGTTTATACAAACCAAATGCAAGCTAAACATCACAACACACAAGCCTGAAACAAGCAAGAACTCAGCATTCTCATTTTCCACCTTTGGAGCAAAAGCCTTCGAAACTCTTCATACAACTCACAAACACACAGACAAACTCCAAAAACCTTCTCAACACATCACCCTGATCACAAAGCACCCCTAAAATCAACCTGAAACTCAAGGAATCAAGAACACGATTCTCACACCATCCTGAACAGAACTGGTTCAAACTCCCAAACTAGCCAACACAAACTCCTTCTAAGCATCAATATGTCATCAGGGGACTAAAGGGGGTGGATTGCACAAAGAAAAGAGGCCAGAAGGTTGCAAAACTGAAAGCTTCAAAACTCAGGTAGCTCAAGAACATTTTTTCCAGAAACGTGTTTTTAAGTTTTAAATAGATTCTATATGCTCCCCTGATCACTCTGATGTCTTTGGTTTTGAAAATGGTGGAGAGATGAGAGTTTAATCGTGTTCTGAAATTTTTGCCCTAGAAATTGTTTTGTTTCGATTCAGTGGATTGAGGAAAGATAAATGAGTTTTAGCTTAGGGTTTTGATTCAGTGAGGTGTGGGAAGGATTTCTGTTCTTTTAGATTTCATTTTAGTTACGTTTTGAGGATTTTAGGAATTTTCAGGTGGGGTTCCCGCCGGAGAAGACGACCGGAGGTCTTCTCCGGCCACCTGAAAATAATTAGGGTTTAATCCCTGTAATTAATGAAGTTTGAATTGTGAGCGTTGGATGAGTTGACCAAGTCCATTCCCGCGTGCATTCAAGGGCCTGGATTGCTTCATTAAAGCCCTAATCCACGTCATTAGCTAATTAATCAAGTTTTATATTAATTTGACCAGTTTGAATACCAGCCATAGGATTGCGCGCGCAGTCTTCCCTCCTTCTCCCAGTTTGAATCTCAGCCTCAAGATGTGCATACTTTTCATTTTTATTAATTTTATTTCATTTCTTTTATATTTCTTTTGTACATTTAATTAAAAATAGTAAAACTCATCCAAAAATTATGAAATTTTTTATACAAATTATTATTTAATTTCAGAACACAAAAATATTTTTATTTTTATTTTTCGCATTAAAAAAGTATTTTTAAATATTTAAAAGTTTATTTTTAATTAAATAATGAGAATTAATTAATTAAAAATGCTTTTAGGTATTTAAAAATCACCAAAAAAATTCATGAAACATTTAAAAACATTTAGAAACATTGTCCAATCCTCAAACCAAATTTCTTTTTTGATCTTGATGCATTTTGAGAATTTTTTATGGAATTAAAATCATTTTTATGCATTATTTTGATCCAAACTTGCAAAAATCATTTCTGCCTAACCATTGAGAGTTGGACCTTGATTCTTTTTGCATTGCATTGTGTTTAGCATGTAGTTTGTAAGATTAAATGGTCATGATTTGATCTTCCATTTTTCATTTGTTTGACATTTTTCTTGTTAGGGAACCCTAAAACCCTAGAAAACTTAGGAAAATCATAACTTGAATTAGGTTAAGAGTTGGAACTTCTCCTTTGGGCAGTGAGTTAGTATAGGATTAGGGATCCTTTGAGTGCATTTTCAATTTTTTATCTTGATGATTGCTTCTGATTTTGGTTTTTGTTTGATGCATTGATCATAAACCCTAATTTGGGCTTCCATATGCATCCTTCTTGCATTTGCATTCATACCTTGACTTTCCATGACATCTTATGCATCCATGTGATTCATTTAACATCTTAAGACATATTGAAAGCATGTTGATCATTGCATCTTGCATTTTGCAATGTTATATGCCATATGCATCTCATAACTTTTCATGTATGATCATGGTTCCAAATTTGTTTCATTTGCATCCATAAGTTTGTATGATCATCCCCATGTCTTGTTACATGTTTGCATCATCTCATAGCATCATTATCATCTCATATATGCTTCTGGTTTTGGTTTGACTCATGTCATTTCATCACATTTTGCATTGCATTGCATTCCTTTCACTAACTTTTCAGGTGGTAAGTTACTTTGAGAAGTGAATTTGCCTTCACTTCTCACAACTTCTTTTCATCTCTCTTATGCATCCATGCTACATTTTTCTATGTGTTTGAGATTGAGCTTGCTCATTCTTCTTCTTCTTACTTTCTCTCCTCAAGTGACTTGACTTCTTGAATGAAGCAAGTTACTTTGCTTCTCTTTGCTCCTTTCATCTGCTTCCTGGTGGTTCCATTGAAGATTTCTTTCTTAAACCTCATAAACCTTAGGAATAACCAAGCATGACAATGATTAGGGTTTTGATTAGTTCCCCATTTAGATTTTACCTTTGTGTCTCATTGAGTCTTCTCTTCTCACCTCATAGTCAGGGACTAAACCCTAAAGGCTTTAAGGCTTTGTGATTAAGCTTATGCCTGCATCCTTCTATTAGGATGGAGTGTATAACTTTAATCCTAAGTGTTAAACCCTTAATGTGTTTAAATCCTTTAATCAATTCACTTAATAATCATCAAGACATCAAGCTTGTAACTTGGGCCTTGCATTAGGGTTCTAATTCTTCCTTAATTGGTTAAGAAGGACTAACCCTAGTGTTAATGGACAAGTCCCCCTCAAGTTGTCTTGCAAACCCTAAAAGTCACTTCATCATCTTATCATTAACTAAAATCCACTTAATAAAGGTTTTGTTTTGTCATGAGTTTAATCCCTAATCATGGATTAAGTTGAGGAGCCTTCCTCAGCTTAAACACTCTCATCTATTATCCTTCTATTAGGATGGTGTAATGAGTCTGTTTAATCCCTGATTATGGCTTAATCTCATTACTTAACACTAAACAAAAACACCAAAAACATCTAAATAGTCACAAGTAGGTTAATGATCTTAATCCTGCATCAAAGGTGATTAAGTGTGAGAAATTGACTTCATACTTAAGGCATTCTCATTACCCCTAATCAGAGGGAAGATGTGATGAGTTTACTAAATCCCTTGGTTTAGGCTTAAGCTCATTAATCTATGACAAACTTTCAAAAGCAATAAAAGATTGAAAACACAAAAACAAACAATAATCATCTCCTCCGGGATTCTTTTCTCATCACCTTCACTCACAAACGAGAACTCGCTTCTTCCGTCTAATGCAAGACAGTTTGCACCTGAGCCAGACAGGCCATACACTTGAGCATAGACAAGTAAGCAGTTCATCAGTCAATTCATCTTCAGTCTCTTTGGGTCGAACTACGGCGTTCTGACTTCCTCATTGCACGAGAGGATACGTAGGCATAACTCAACAGTTATCAAACAAAAGTCTCTGTATATTCCCCCTCCTTCCAGTATCATTCTTTTAGGCTCATAATCTTGAGCATTTCCTCTTTGTTCTTACACTGACACTTTCAAACTTCATATCACTTGCACACTATACACTGACACCTGTACATCGTTTCCAGCTCTTTTATACACAAATTGCACTGACACTACCCCTTTAAAACACAAATCTTTTAAGCGTGGATCCCGTCGAGTACGGCGGACAATCTGGGTGCTAATACCTTCCCAGGTTGTAACCAACCCCCTTTCTCAGTCTCTCTGGTTCGCAACCGTCTTATCCATATTTTTCTAGGTCTATGCAGCATTACCTTTCCTCTGGGATAAAAATGCCTAGTTGGCGACTCTTTTCATCTCCAGTGAGTTCACTGCTGTGTGTTCTCATTGTTCCTCTCGCCGACCGTTCGCGTCTGTACCTTTATTTGGGCCATTTCCCATTTATCGGGAGCGACACCGAGCTCCCAATGTTATTCCGGATCCGGCTTTGTGCATTCATGATCATGTAGCATATGCATCATAACTTACACATCTTGTTATTTCAGGGAAACACATCCATTTGTTTTCTCGCATTCAAAACAGTCATGAGTTCAGTAAAAAGGAAGACTCTATAGCTGAAAGCTTTCTCACCAAATACCACTGTTCTTATGGATTGCTTGGAGAAAATGCCCGCTTCCTACAAAAGGGCTATTGAAGTAAGGTTTGGCCAAGTGCTTCATCTCCTGGAAGTCGACGTGCAAATTCCAGCCCTCACAACCTTGGCCCAGTTCTATGATCCCCCGATGCGAAGTTTTTTGTTCCAGGACTTTCAGCTAACACCGTCTCTAGGAGAGTTTGAAGGGTTCTTGGGTTTTTCTATGAAGGGAAAGGCGCCTTACACCCTCGTTAGCCAGGATCTTAAGGTAGAAGTACTAGCAGAAGCTCTTCAGATTCCCACTTCCACAGCTAAAGCTAACTGGAAACAAAAGAGAGAGTTTTGGGGTTTCCAGAGGCTATATTTAGAACAAGAAAGCAAGAGGTTAATAAAGGAACGCCAATGGGCTGCTTCAGTCAATGTGTTAGCTCTCCTCATTTACGGTTTGGTTTTATTCCCAACCTTCGAAGATTTCATTGACATGGCGGCAATTAACGTATTCTGGGTAGTTTGGAAAGAAGGTCAAAGCCCGGTGTATCCGCTATTGGCAGACGTGTTCTATAATCTCCATCTCCTTCATGAGAAGAAGGGCGCTGTTTTGAACTTTTGTTTCCCTTTGCTATATAAATGGCTCACATCTCACATCTTCAAATGCCATGCTTTGATCCCCAAAATGACAGGCGGGGAATGGTCTCAAATGCTGGTTTCCCTCACTGAAAGGGACATCACCTGGTACCCCAATAAGTTGGATGTTGACCGCATCATTATGAGTTATGGGAATTTCCGAAATGTGCCATTAATGGGTTCAAAGGGGTGCATTAGCTTCAACCCCATCATGGCCATACAGCAACACGAGTACCCTATATTGGGAAAGCCAGAGGACGCCGAGTTAGAAGAGATGATCCTCCACAACAGAGGTGTGGACGATCCAGCATTACTTTTCAGAATATGCCGTTCTTGGGAGAAGGTTCACACCAAGGGCTCTGAGTTAAGGAAAAGAGATGGAGTGGTCAGGACACCTTACCGACAGTGGGTTCTCGAAAGGGTCCAGATCGTCAAGCTACCATTTTCCGTAGAAGCACTCCCCAAACCTCCTGCGCATGAACCAATGTCCTTGGAAGAAGTAGAGGAACTTCGGATTAAGATAGCTAATCTTGGGAAAGAAAATGAAGAACTCGGTTCAAAATTGCACCGGGTCACCTACGAGAGGAATGAATTAAAGTATGACCTGACTCGTAAAACTGCCCAGTTCGAAGCAATTCAAGAAAAAGCTAATGAAGAAGAACGAAAGAAAAACAATGTCAAAGGGTGTCTGGACCAGACTTATGGTAGGGTGGTTCACTTAAAAGAAGATTTAAACAGAGTTTTCAGAAAGAGTGCGAATAATGAAGATTGGTATATCCGGGCGACTAAAAAAGAAAAGATTAAAAAAGCTGAATTTGAAAAGAAAATTGCAGAGCTCACCACAGCCCTTGATGAGGCAGTAAGAAGCTCAAATCAGGAATATGAACTTAGAATTCAGGCCATGAATGTCTCAAAGTTCACCATGGAAGATTGGGACTACAAATGTCAAGAGGTGAATCGTGCTGAAGGAAACGCCCGGTATTGGAAGGAACAGTATGAGGCTTTGCTTAAAGATCGCAACATTTGGGAGTTAGTGAGAGATGAGGTGCAAGGTCATTTCTAAGGATATGAGCAAGCTATACAAGTTCGGATTAAAGAAAGAGACATGTATCGTGATAAGCTTAATCGGCTTATTGAATGGTGCAACTTGCAGATGGAGGAATTACCTTTCCGACTTTCTATGGCAAGAGGGGAATTCGAAGACGATGGATCCTACCCAGCTGTGAGTTATTTTCTCTCGATTTGCCAGACCATGTTGAAGACTTTCAAGGAAGAGGTGAAAGAGGGTAGTGCACAAAGATCAAAGAATTAGTCCTACTGTTGTAATTTTTCCTTTATTTATTTTGTTTATTTAAGAAGAGAATTGGCGTTATTTTTGTAATAGTTAACGAACCAGAATCTTTGTACTTTATGTTTTGAGTATTGATGATTGAGAATGAATGAAGCTTGGAGTTTTCCTTTAGTCCTTGACTTCTATGATGTTTTGAATGCTGCACATTAAAATTCTGGTATTTGTGTTTGTTTTTCCTGAAGTTAATATTTTGTGGCATTGCATTCATACATTTCCATCATTTGCTGCATTTGTTAAAACATGAGGCTCATACGTGTCTTTTTACCCAGTCGTCAAACTGTTTCGTCCGTACAAAACCGGAGCCGACCGTCGAAGGAGGATGGAGAGACTCGATCAGGAGAATCAAGAGCTTAGGGGAGAAGTGTCTGCTTTAAAGGATAGTTTGGAAAGGCTTACCAATATGATGGAGACGATGGCCGCTGCGCAGAATCAGACATCTCAAAATTCTCTGGAGACTGGACAGAGGACTGAGGCCATGGCCATCCCGACGACTGCGGCTCCTAGCAATGATTCCTAACATGTCGTGACCACTGGTTTCCCTTGGGGCATCCCTCGTGATTTCATACCGGAGATTCATGAACCACACGTCTCACACGCCACTGCTGTAATGACTACTCCTTAGCCTGTAGTACACACCGCCCATTACAATGAAGACCCTCCTTTCCACACAGCACCAAGCGAAAACGTGGGAGTAGACGAGAGATTGGATGAGTTCCAAGATCGTTTTCTAGAAATGCAAAACGAGATTAGGGCTCTTCGAGGCCAGGAATTTTTTGGAAGAAAGGCTTCTGATCTTTGCTTAGTCCCTAATGTCAGGGTTCGGCACAAGTTCAGAGTGCCAGAGTTTGAAAAGTATAAGGGAAACTCATGTCCTCAAAGCCACTTAATCATGTACGCACGGAAGATGTCCACCCAGCAGGACAATGACCCGTTACTGATTCATTATTTCCAGGACAGCTTGACAGGTGCCGCCCTAAAGTGGTACATGAGTTTAGACAGCGCGAAAATCCAAACCTTCAATGACCTAGGAGAGGCTTTCGTCCGACAATATAAGTACAACCTTGACATGGCCCCGGACAGAGATCAACTTCGGAGCATGTCACAGAAGGACAAGGAAAGTTTCAAAGAATATGCTCAAAGGTGGCGTGAGGTCGCGGCTCAAATATACCCCCCTCTGGAAGAAAAAGAAATGACCAAGATTTATTTGAAGATGTTGAGTACGTTTTACTATGACCGCATGATCGCAAGCGCACCCAGTGACTTTACTGAAATGGTAAATATGGGAATGCGGCTTGAAGAGGCCGTTAGAGAAGGGCGCTTAGTGAAGGAAGCAGGATCATACATCAGCATCAGGAAGTTCGGAAACGGTTTCCACAAAAAGAAAGAGCAGGACGTTTGTGCCATTTATCAGAGAAGAAATTATCAGCAGCAGGTGGCCGCAATTACCCCGGTTGTCAATACAGCTTCAGGTCCCACTTATCGACCACATTTTCCTCAAAATCAACAAACCACTACACATCATCAACATCAACCCCAACAATTCCAGCAGCAACGGCAGCAACAACCTCCACAACAGGCTCGCACCCAGTACAACAACGATCGTCTTCCGAGAACATACGGTTACGATCCCATACCAATGACCTACGTAGAATTATTTCCAGCTCTACTACAGAAGGGGCATATTCAAACAAGACCTCCCCTCCCTCCGCCCAGGAATCCCACTTATGGATTCAAAGCTGACCAGTTTTGCGTTTATCATCAAGGTGGGCCAGGCCACAATATCGAAAACTATTATGGTTTTAAGGCCGACGTCCAGAGGTTGATTAAAAATGGTGTTTTGACTTTTAAAGATACCAATCCAAATATTCAAGCGAATCCTTTGCCTCCGCATGGGGGGGCCTCAGTGAATATGGTGCTCTGTTGTCCAGGGGACTATGTTGTTTACGATGTCAGATTGATTAGAGGTTCCTTAGTGCAAAAGCATGCAGATTTGGCAGAGTTTATCTACTTCCATAACGGGATACATGATTACGGTGCATGTAGAATCTGTTCCGTTAATCCGCGGGGGTGTCGCGTAGTACGAGAGGATCTCCAGAGAATGTTGGATCAGAGGTCTATTAGAATAATGTATCCCAGAAACCCTAATGATGTTGAAATTGATGAAGAGGCATTTGTCATAATACCACAATTTAATGAACCAGGACCCATAGAGATCACCTACGACAGTAGAAGGACCATTACAACTCCATTGGTCATTACTGTACCAGGACCCATGCCATACAAATCTGAAAGGGCCGTACCATACAGATATAGCGCAACCATGATTGAAAATGGAAAGGAGGTCCCATTACCATCCATTGTCAACATTGCTGATGTCAGCCGAGTTACTAGAAGCGGGAGGGTGTTCCCTAACAAAGCTAGGGAAACTGTGATGCATAAAGAAACCCCATTGGAGAACACTTTTAAGCAAGCAGGCCAGTCAAGCAATACAAATCAAAGCAAGGGAGATGATGAAGTGCTGAAGCTGATCAGGAAAAGTGAGTACAACGTAGTGGATCAACGTTTAAGCACGCCTTCAAGAATTTCAATCTTGTCTCTTCTGATGAGCTCTGAGGCGCATCGGGAAGCTTTGCAGAAGGTCTTAGAGCAAGCATTCGTGGACCATGATGTCACCATCGGCCAATTCGACAATATTGTTGCAAATATAACTGTTTGTAACAATCTTAGCTTCTGTGACGAAGAGCTCCCGGAGCAGGGAAGGAACCATAACATGGCACTGAATATCTATGGTAATTGCAAGACCGATGCTTTGTCCAGTGTGCTGATAGACACCGGCTCCTCACTAAATGTCATGCCAAAGTCAACTCTCTCGATGTTAGCTTTTCAGGGCACTCCTATGAGAGTCAGTGGGGTTATTGTCAAAGCTTTTGATGGGTCCCGAAAAACTGTTATTGGGGAAGTGGATTTGCCTATAACGATTGAACCTCATACCTTTCAGATCACGTTCCAAGTGATGGATATCAAGGCTGCATACAGTTGTTTATTGGGTCGCCCTTGGATCCACGAAGCAGGGGCCGTAACTTCAACTCTTCATCAAAAAATCAAGTTTGTAAATCAGGGAAAGCTGGTGACAGTGTTTGGGGAACATGCTATGATTGTAAGCCATCTTTCCTCTTTCTCGTATATGGAACCAGAAGATACTATTGGAACTCGTTTCCAGGCCCTAACCATTGCTGATAAAGAAGTAAAGAAGAAAGGGCCATCCATTTCTTCTTTCAAGGATGCTCGGCAAGTTGTTGAGAGTGGTTCGTCTGAAGGGTGGGGAAAGGTCGTGGTTTTAAGTGAGAATATGGCCCGTGAAGGAGTCAGTTTTTCGCCCGAATCTGCAAAATTTACAAGAGATGAAGGGGCCATTTGCCCAATACAGGAAAGTTTCCGCAATGGAGGATTCATGAGTCCGACTCCACCAGAAGTCGACGCGATTACTGAAGATGATTCTGAAGAGGATTTACCAGACTTTGTTGTACATGGAGCTTTATGCCAGAATTGGACTGCTGTTGATATCCCATCTGTTGTTCGTCTTTCTAAGTAATGATTTTGTGTTAACCTCTCGCTCTGTCCAAGGCGAGAGAGTATTTTGTAGGGTTTTCTCTTTATGCAGTTTAAGAATTTTTGTCTCCTATTTGCTCTGCCCAAAGCAAGAGAGTTATTTTGTTGGGCCATTTTGTTTCGAAAATTAAACAATCGTTAATGAAAGTGTTATTTTTTCGATTTCCTTTATCTTTTGTTATTTTTTACTTTTTTCTTTTCGGAAAAGTGGTAATCCTAAAAAAAACACATCTACATATTTGCATAAATAAAAATATTAAAAAAAAAGATTTATATTCAAATATCTGCATACGCTTCCATTTGTCTAAGTTCTAAAATAAAACATCAATCACATGTGCAGATTAATCATAAAAAACCCCATTGAAAAGCATGACCCATTGCCTACTCCCAACTTTGAGTTCCCGGTATTTGAGGCCGAAGAAGATAATGACGAAGAGGTCCCTGATGAGATTTCACGACTACTGGAGAATGAGGAAGAGACCATCCAGCCATACAAAGAAACGGTGGAGGTAATTAATCTGGGGACAGAAGAGGATAGGAAGGAAGTCAAAATCGGCGCACTACTCATTCCCGACGTCAAGACAAGAATGATAGAACTTTTGAGAGAATATGCAGATGTGTTCGCTTGATCTTACCGGGATATGCCGGGGTTGGATACCTGTATCGTGGAACATCGCCTCCCTTTGAAACCATAATGTTCGCCGGTCAAACAGAAGTTGAGGAGATCGCGTACTGACTTGGCTATCAAGATTAAGGAGGAAGTTCAGAAGCAGATTGACGCAGGTTTCCTTGTCACCTCCGAGTACCCACAATGGTTAGCCAATATAGTACCAGTGCCGAAGAGGGATGGGAAAGTCAGAATGTGTGTCGATTATAGGGATTTGAACAAAGCCAGTCCTAAGGACGATTTCCCACTACCCCACATCGACATGTTGGTCGACAGTACATCTAAGTTTAAAGTTTTCTCATTTATGGATGGTTTCTCTGGGTATAACCAGATTCGAATGGCTCCAGAGGATATGGAGAAGACCTCGTTCATTACACCTTGGGGAACGTTTTGCTACCAGGTAATGCCTTTCAGTTTGAAGAATGCAGGTGCAACTTACCAAAGAGCAATGACAACTCTGTTCCACGACATGATGCACAAAGAAATCGAAGTATACGTTGATGACATGATTGCTAAATCCAGAACTGAGGAAGAGCATGTGGAATATCTTTTGAAGTTGTTCCAACGTTTGAGGAGGTACAAACTTCGCCTGAACCCCAGCAAATGCACATTCGGTGTTCGTTCAGGGAAGTTATTGGGTTTCATTGTTAGCCAGAAAGGTATCGAAGTAGATCCCGACAAAGTCAAGGCCATCCGAGAGATGCCCGCGCCAAAGACGGAAAAGCAAGTAAGGGGATTTTTAGGTCGTTTGAATTACATCTCTAGATTTATTTCTAATATGACTGCGACCTGTGGGCCGATCTTCAAACTCCTGCGAAAGAGTCAAAGTTGCAAGTGGACTGAAGATTGCCAAAGAGCTTTTGATAACATCAAAGATTACTTACTGGAGCCACCTATCTTGATCCCTCCAGTTGAAGGAAGACCTCTAATCATGTACTTGACAATACTAGAAGATTCCATGGGTTGTGTGCTCGGGCAACAAGACAAAACAGGACGGAAGGAGCATGTCATCTATTACCTAAGCAAGAAATTTACAGATTGTGAGTCTCGATACTCCATGCTCGAGAAGACCTGTTGTGCTTTAGCTTGGGCAGCCCGACGTCTCCGACAATATATGATTAATCACACTACTTGGTTGATTTCAAGGATGGACCCGATTAAGTATATCTTTGAAAATCCGACTTTGACAGGAAGAATTTCTCGTTGGCAGATGCTACTATCAGAATATGATATTGAGTATGACACTCAGAAGGCTATCAAGGGAAGTGTTTTAGCCGACCATCTGGCCCATCAACCCATTGACGATTATGAACCCGTAAAGTTCGATTTTCCAGACGAAGATGTCATGTATTTAAAGATGAAGGATTGTGACGAGCCTCCGCTTAACGAAGGGCCAAAACCAGGGTCCCGATGGGGATTAATTTTTGATGGAGCTGTAAATTTGTATGGAAAAGGAATTGGGGCAATGATTATAACTCCCCAAGGTGCTCATATCCCTTTCGCCGCAAGAGTGACGTTCAACTGTACCAATAATGAAGCCGAGTACGAAGCTTGTATCATGGGCCTGGAAGAAGCAGTTGATTTAAGAATCAAGAACCTAGATGTATATGGTGATTCAGCCCTGGTGATCAATCAGATCAAAGGGAAGTGGGAAGTTCTACAACCTCACTTGATTCCATACAGGGATTATGCAAGGAGGATCTCGACATTCTTTGATAAAATTGAGTTTCACCAAGTACCCCATAGTGAGAACATAATGGTCGATGCTTTGGCTACCATATCCTCCATGATTGTTGTAAATCGACAGAACGATGTGCCGAAGATTGAAATTATGCGCCTCAATAGACCCGCTTATGTGTTCACCTTGGAAGAAGCTGTTGACGATAAACCATGGTACTACGACATCGAGTGTTTCTTACGACACCAGGAATATTTGCCCGGGGCATCCAACAAGGACCGAAAGACTTTGAGGAGGTTGGCCGGTAACTTCTTTCTGAGTCAGGATGTACTGTACAAGAGAAATTTCGATATGATTTTACTCAGGTGCGTAGATAAGCATGAAGCAGAAATGCTAATGAGGGAAATTCATGAAGGTTCATTCGGCACTCACGCTAATGGACATGCTATGGCTAGAAGGATGCTGAGAGCAGGTTATTATTGGTTGACGATGGAATCCGATTGCTGTAAGTATGTGAAGAAATGTCATAAATGTCAGGTTTACGCTGATAAAGTCCATATCCCTCCGACTCTTCTCAATGTTCTTTCTTCCCCGTGGCCTTTTTCCATGTGGGGCATCGATATGATTGGTATGATTGAGCCGAAAGCTTCCAATGGACATCGTTTCATCCTAGTGGCCATTGACTACTTTACAAAATGGGTAGAGGCAGCCTCCTACGCCAATGTGACTAGACAGGTGGTAGTCCGATTCATCAAGAACAACCTCATTTGCTGGTATGGTATCCCAAGTAGGATCATCACTGATAATGGATCAAACCTGAACAATAAAATGATGAAGGAAATGTGCGTGGAGTTCAAGATTGAACACCATAACTCTTCTCCCTACAGGCCCAAGATGAATGGTGCAGTGGAGGCCGCTAACAAGAATATCAAGAAGATCATTCAGAAGATGGTTGTCACTTATAACGATTGGCACAAAATGCTTCCCTTTGCTTTACACGGATATCGCACTTCGGTCCGTACATAGACTGGGGAAACTCCTTTCTCGCTTGTATATGGTATGGAGGCAGTGCTCCCTGTGGAGGTTGAAATCCCGTCAATGAGATTTTTGATGGAAGCTAAGTTAACGGAAGCTGAATGGTGCCAAAGTAGGTATGATGATTTGAATCTGATCGAAGAGAAAAGGATGACAGCTTTATGCCATGGGCAGTTATATCAACAAAGAATGAAGAAGGCTTTTGATAAGAAGGTTCATCCTCGTGTGTTCAGGGAAGGCGACCTCGTGATTAAGAAACTTCAGCCTTTTATATCAGATTCTAGGGGCAAGTGGGCTCCTAATTATGATGGCCCGTATGTTGTCAAGAGAGTTTTTTCAGGCGGCGCATTAATCCTCGCAACGATGGATGGCGAGGAATTCACCCGTCCTACAAATGCAGATACAATCAAGAAATACTTCGCCTAAAAATAAAATAAAAGAACAACTCGGTAAGTTTGAAACCCGAAAGGGCGACTTAGGCAAAAAAGAGAGTCTCGGTGGGTCGAAAACCCGACAGGGCGACTCAGGAAAAAGTTAGAGACATGAACAGAAAGTAATCATCCCGCTGGATTGAAAACCTGAAAGGGCAATCTAGGCAAAAGTTAGGGATAACGACAAGTAACTGTATTGGACTATGATGACAATGTCGTGTGCCAAGATTTCCTCAAATCTGATTCGAGCTCAAGAATACTGGGGATTCAAAGTTGTTGGAGAAAGTAATGATCATTGTAATTTTAATGTAGTCTCTTCCATTTAATTACCATTTATTCCAATTTTTGTAAAGATCTATGGAATCCCGCTATTGGCAGATTACCATTCCATTAATGAAAATTTGAGCTTTTGCCTTTGCTTGCAATTCTTATTCTATCTTCATCTCAAAAATGACATTGTTATTAATGATAATGATTTTCGAAACAAAAAAACTTTTTACTATATTCGTTTTTTAATGTGTGTGTGTGCTTACTGAATTGGCGAGCCGAAAGATGGGCGTTAATGGTTGTTCCAAGAATGGTTAAACTGCAAGATGTGAAATAATTGTCTCGTTGAGTGCGACATACTCAGGATTCTCTAATATGGGTCGTTGAAGTGTTACGTGTGTGACTCGTTTTTCTGCGATAAAGTTTTTTTGTTACTCATCGCCTTTGGTGAGATGCTAAGCCTGATGTACCCGGTTGAGCCTGATTAAAATTGCTCCGGTAGACTGTTGGTTTTCTTCCCCGGAAGAGAACAAACTATTTCATCCTCGTCAAAGCCAACTGTGCTATGGGTAAAAAAAATTTTGTTTGGGTATAGTTCCCAATTTGAGGTTTTCTCCCTCTCCTTGAAGAGATGCGAGATTTGTAGCAGGACTTTTACCCCTTGGTTGGCTCTTTACCCTGTAGGTCGCTTACGTCTTGTTGAGACTGGTCGGGTATCCGGTTGTTGTGTTTTCTCACCAATCTATCTTGCGTGTCTGTTTTGTCTGTTTGTCAGCATAAACATAATGCATATACATACATGTACATCATTTTTGAATTCACATTCATACTCATTTTGCACTCATTAAATGCATACCACCTTGGTTGTGTTTATCCCCAAGTGATGTGTCTCTCTCCAAATAGAGTTGTCAGCCTTAGGCAGAAAATGTACATTCTTTCTAATTCCCCACTGAGATTTTACTCTCGTGGAGGACTTTTGCTTTAGTTCTCCTTTCCACATTTGGATAGGATAAATACCCAGTTGAGTTCATTCCTCATGGGTTAGCGTCTTGCTTGACAATTTCTTTCCAGCTCTTTCCTGGATTGAATTTGGTCTTTGACAATTATGATAATTGGATTTCCAAATGGAAAATGCATTTTTGTTTACACCTTTGAATTCTTTGTCTCCCAGAAGGAATTTATTGGAGACTTCCATTGAAGACAAATTTTGCTCTCCGGCAGTGTTATTGCAACATTCTCTTGGAATACTTACACCTGACAACAAGTGGCAATCTCTTTCTTCGAGAATCTTGTTTCGTCCTTGAATTTCTAAGTAGATAAACAAGTGGTTGTCTCCTTATTTTGAGAAGCTTGTTTCTTATCCAAGGATTTCCCAGTAAATCAACAGATGGCATTCTCTTTATGAGCAGTTTGTTCATCCTCAACAAGGTTTCAGTTCTATCAAATGGCATCTCTCCAATACACGTTGAGAAGTTTGATATGAATCTCTTTGCTTTCCAACAAATGGCTATCTCTTCCAGACTAGTTGAGAAGTTTGTTGAGAATTTTCCAATTTCCGTCAAATGGCTATCTCTTCCATACAAGTTGAGAAGTTTGAGCGTGAAGTTGTTTTTCATCATATGGCTGTCTCTTTCAGAAGAAGGGAAGTATGGTGAAAGTTCTATCAAATGGCATCTCTCCAATACACGTTAAGAAGTTTGATATGAATCTCTTTGTTTTCCAACAAATGGCTATCTCTCCCAGACAAGTGGAGAAGTTAGTTGTGAATTTTCCAATTTCCGTCAAATGGCATCTCTTCCAAACAAGTTGAGAAGTTTGAGCGTGAAGCTGTTTCTCCATCATTTGGCGTCTCTTTCAGAAAAAGAGAAGACGATGAGAATTTTAACAAATGACATCTCCCCGATGCATGTTATCATCTGTTAATCAGTTGCTGTCCAGTTACGCTTCAAAAAATTTTTTTTCCTCGTGTGGATTGTACTCCAGTCATGTACGTCTCATCCCTAGTAGAGTCATCGTTTCCCCTCCCAGTGGAGCTTTGATTTTATAGTTCCGTCAAACGTTTCCTACCAATTTTCCTTTACATCGCATAGTGCAAATTTTCTGGTCCTTCTAGTATTCAAACTTCTCCCACCTTTCAGGTCTAAGCCGTTTGAATAGGGGCAGCTGTTGCACTCCAAAAATTTGCCCTCGTTTTTTTACTTTACCTTGTATCTCGCACATACGCATTGCATTAAATCATGTTTCATATCTTGCATATCGTTTTCTTTTTCAAAGCATGAGGGCTTGGGATCAGGAAGTTTTCCTGGCCGGGGTTTTCACGAATCTCAAGGTTTTGTTTTGAACGAAGAAATGGGTAAAAACACTCTGAACAGGGGTGTCATTCTTAAGGCTTTAGGACACCGAGTTTTGTTTCCAAGTTTAGATTCTTTAGTTCATGGAATTAATATTATTTCAAGGTTTTTTTTATTTTTGACATTATGAAGAGTAATTAGGATTTGAAGTGAGAGAGATCGATCATTCAAGTGGTTTTCGGTTATGATTATAAGGGTCGTGCGACGGATGAAATCTCAAAGTACAAAATAGGGTCAAATTAACCATTCATTCTTGAGTCAAAGGAAACGGATTTGTGGGCTTTGTGGAAAGAATAGTATTAAGTTCAAGGTCAAGAGATTGGTTCTAAGAGTATGAAATTGCAAGTGCAAGTGCAAATTTCCGAAGGGTGTTCATTGATCTAGCAGAAAGTATAAGCCCGCAAAGACCTATCTCGCTAAAAGGTTCAAGAGTATCACTTAGGATTCAATTAAAAAAAACTGTAGAGACTCATTGATTAAAGCCAAATGCATAAGGCCACAAAAGAAAAGCAAACAGATTTACATGGAAGTCCAATAATCCTAAATAATGAATCACGAAATTTTTTACAAGTCATTAACGTTTTGCTTTGCTAAGTCACAAAAAAAGGAGTCTGATGTCCATGCCATTTAAGTCTTGTCCACAAGCTTTCATTCCTTGCTCCTCACAACAAATCCTTCTGTTCCTTATGCCCTCACCCAAGTCGTAACTCTCAAGCCCCATCAAGATCTAACAAGACCCTCACATCTCGAAGCTCATTCCGCATCAAGTATGTCGCCCGTGAATACATGAAATCACAACAATAACAACAACAAGAGTTTTTAAACATTAGTAGGGATTAGGCTAACTAGGCTTTCGCAAAAAACCGTAGAAACCAAAAAAGAAGCAAAGGGAGACATTAGCATTTGAACCCATTAAGTTTGGCTAGAAGGAGGCAAAAATAATTTCTTTAAAAGCAGAAATCAGAAAAAGGAAAATGCACAAAAGGGTATAATACTTTGAGATTCTGAAAGTACGTGGAGACAATACCAAAGTAAGAGGGTCAACAACATCCACCTGCTGCTTAGCATTCACGAATCCTAAGACACAGCAAACAAAAACTGCAACCCCAAGCCTTGTACCGTACGACCTGACCTTGCATCCCACTCCAAAGTACCACCTTCAACAATAAACTTGCAAATTGGTGCCACCTCGTTTTTGTCAACCTGCAAACAAAAGGAAATAATCACCAAATGGAATAAGGGGACTGATATATCCAGAGGACATAACACCTCACTTTCAAAGACCTGCTACGACCCAGATTGGTACAGGCCCTGCAGCATATAGACCTGCATCAAGATTAAGACATTAATTGGTGATTAAAATTTGCAAAAAGAGAAAATCTCGATATCGGCAACGAAATGACCATGGCCAAATGCATAAGGCCAATGCAGTGTTATTGTCAAAATCAAAATTTGAACAGAAAAGCAAGGATCGCGTGTTTCAAACAAAAAAGCAACAGAGGGAATTTCACATTTTTAGCAAAAATAACTTTCTGACATCAGAAAGCAGAAAATGATACGATTAGTAAGAAATTTCCAACAGGATTTTGAGGGAATGCAAACCTTAATTCATCATATAAAAGCAGAGTTTGTGTTCATAAAAAAAAAACCCTAAGATTTTCCTTCCAAGAAAAACGGTAACCAAGAGTTCAAAGCAAGGATTTGGATTAGCAGGAACAAATCGTGAAGAAAAATCGCTTTACCTCACCATAACCGCGACCATACTTTTCCAGCAATAACATTTCTCTTTCTCGTTCGTCTTCAACCCTTCAACGGCTCCCGCCTCACGATATTGTTCAGACATTGCTCCCAGTTTGAGACAGAAAGAACAGAGGCGTGACAGAGATTCGAAAGCTAACATTAAAAGCTTTTCACCATTTGTAAGTCTTTCCCCTTTCTTTTCGCGCTTGTTATTGTCGTTATTTGTTAGTTTAGCGAGGAGATAAAGTTTTTTCGCCGAGAAATGGAGAGTTTTGAGAATGCAATTTGGTTCGGTCTTTGAGGATTCGTTTGAGAGATTTGGTGGTGGTGAGGAGTGTTTGTGAGGTATGTTTGGAGAGATGGACGGAACGAGTTTGACTTGAGAGAGACGGTGAAGAAGAAATTTGGTCGAGAGAGAGTTGAGGTTGTGAGAGGAGGACGATTAATTTCTGTTTTAGGGTAGAGATGTTTGTATGAACCCTAAGTTTTTTTCCCCTTTTAGGAAGGACACCGAACCGGATCCGGGTCAGACCCAACCCGACCGGTTTTTACTTCATGGGCCTACGGGTTTTGCTCCCAGCACCCCATCCTTGGCCCATCCGCCTCCCTTTCTTTTTTTTATATTTATTTTGTCTTTATTTATTTTATTTTCCTTCTATACAATTCTAAGTAAATGTCCTTTTCTTTTTCTTAAAAAAAAAATGTTTTCATTGTTTTTACTAATAATTTTTTATGTAATTAAGATAATTATTTTTACTAATTATTCCGTCAAAGAATTTTATATTTTAGTTAGTTATTTACTTTACGTTTATTTATTTATGCATAAGCTGTTCATTTTCGTTTTACTTGTCATTTGGTTGTGATAAGGACAGACGGCTCGCATTGGGTTTTGTTTGTTATCTCGACTATAATTTGTAAAAAAATAGAAGTGAATACGCTCGCGCTAAAATAATCATTTCGAAAGACAAGTTAATTGTTTGGCCCAACGCCAAATGAACATTTCAAAAAAAAATACATATATATATATATATATATATATATATATATATATATATATATATATATATATATATATATATATATATATACGCACACACGTAAGTCGGTCATTTATATGACTGCCATCTGCACGATATTAATCGTATAAATTTAAATATAAAGAGAATAGAGCTTCGGAGTCTAGCACTCTGCACGTTCTAAAATGAATATCTCCTGGGCTAGCCCCATGTGACGTGATTCATTTACCCTCTTGTATATCCAATATTTTGATTTAAAAATTAATCACGAAGAAATTAGAGCTACGGAGTGTAGCACTCCGCACGTTCTTGAATGTAATCATTCCTGGGCTAGCCCAACGCAACGTGACTCATTCATTCTTTCATACTTAAATACAAGTTAAAATTCACCAACCAATACAAACTATTTTCCATAATTAATCAGCGAGTAACTGAACTCCGGAGTCTAGCACTCCGCACGTTCTTGAATGCAATCACTCCTGGGCTAGCCCCATGCGTTGTGGTTCATTCGCCCTCTCGTGTAAAACACCTTAACAAAGATCAAACATCTTTTCTCAAACGAACATTGTTTAAATCTTTCTATCTCGCAAACGAGCTAGCGCTTCAGCCTCCTATGCGAGCAGATAAGCCAACGCTTAGCAGTAGAAATTATTTTCAAACAATTGTTCAATAAAAAAACACAAACCGTAGTTGCACGAACTACGAAGCTCTGACTTTCCCATTGCACAAGGAAATACATAGGCACGGGGATTTTAATCCTTCGCGAGCACAATAATAAAAAATAATTATTTCCCCGTCACAATAATAAAAAACTTAACCTTTCCCCATAACAAATAATAATTTTCTTTTCCCTTTAATAAGCAACCTTGGTAACTTTAATCATTAAAAGAAGACAATAATAATAAGTTAACATTTAAGCGCAAATTAGACTAAGAGGTTCCTGTTGAGTACAACGGGCGTGAGGGGTGCCTAATACCTTCCCTTTGCGTAACTGACTCCCGAACTTAGATTGGTGGTTTCGTTGACCATTTCTTATCCAATTTAGGTTGTGTCTATATCTCCCTTTTCTCTCGTAGAATAAATAGAATTAGGTGGCGACTCTGTTGTTTGTTTTTGGATCGTATTTTTCGAGGTACGACAAGACTATATAGAAACCTATGCACCAGTCGCCATGTTAGAATCAATTAGACTTCTAATTTCATTTGATGTTAATCATAATATCATTCGATATCAAATGGATGTCAATAGTGCATTTTTAAATGGTTATATTGATGAAGAAGTGTATGTGCACCAACCCCCTAGTTTTGAAAATACAAATTTTCCAGAACATGTTTTTAAACATAAAAAATCTTTATATGGTCTGAAACAAGCTCCCAGAGCTTGGTATGAAAGACTAAGTAATTTTCTTCTGGAAAATAATTTCATCAGAGGGAAAGTGGATACAACTCTTTTCAGTAAAAACATTAAAACTGATATTCTGATATGCCAAATATATGTAGATGATATTATATTTGGTTCTACTAAAGGTGCTCTGGGAAAGGAATTTGTTGAGTCTATGCAGGCAGAATTTGAGATGAGCATGATGGGAGAACTAAAGTTCTTTCTAGGAATCCAAATCAATCAAACATCAGAAGGAACATATATCCATCAAAGCAAATATGTCAAATAACTTCTGAAGAAATTTGACTTATTAGAAAGTAAGATCTCTAAGACTCATATGCATCCCACATGTATTCTGGAGAAGGAAGAGGTAAGTAAGAAAGTATATCAAAAGATCTATAGAGGTATGATTGGCTCTCTCCTCTATCTAACTGCATCTAGACCAAATATTCTATACAGTGTATGTTTATGTGTCAAATTCCAATCAGATCCTAGAGAAACTCACTTAACAACAATTAAGAGAATCTTTAGATATCTGAAAGGTACTACTAATCTTGGTCTATGCTACAGAAGATCCAAAGATTACAAGCTTGTAGGTTATTGTGATGCTGATTTTGCTGGAGACAGAACAGGAAGAAAAAGTACTTCTGGAAGTTGTCAATTTCTGGGAGACAATCTAATCTCTTGGTCTAGCAAAAGGCAGTCAACAATTGCATTATCAACTGCAGAAGTTGAATACATTGTAGCAACTGGATGCAGTACTCAGATGCTCTGGATGAAAAATCAGCTTGAGGACTTCAATATTTATGAGAGTAACATTACCATCCTCTGTGATAATACTTTTGCTATTTGTCTCTCTAAAAATCCAATTTTAAACTCTAGAGCAAAACACATAGAAGTTAAACATCATTTCATTAGGGACTATACTCAGAAGGGAATCTTATTTTTAAAATTCATAGATACTAATCGCCAATGGGCTGATATTCTTACAAAACCCCTTGCTGAAGATAGATTTAATTTCATTCTAACTAATCTTAGTATGGAATTATGTCCAGAATGAAAAATGTTTAATTACATGTTTTTATCTCTCAGAAGTTCTGAACTCTGAACTGTTTATTTTATTCATTCAGAAGTTAATTTAATGATCTGACTGTTTATCTCTGAGAACTTCTGTTTCAAAAGAATAACATGCAGATTCTGACATCAATACGTGTCACTCAACCTCTGAGGACCCCTAGAAGTTCAGAATAAGTTTTCAAACTCTGAAGCAGGACAGAACATGCAATCAGACATCTGTCCTCTACAGAAGGACACGCGTTCAAATTCTTGGAAATTGAAAAGGCTGAATTGACACAATAGAGGCGCAAATCTTTTTGGTAACTGTTCCAAGATCTCTAAGCCTTCCCCTTTTGTCAGCTAGTATTTATTACTTTCTAATCATAATGTTTTCAGCATTTATTATTTCCACTAATTATGTTTTATTATTAAATGCAATTTTTCCTATTTAAACTCACTTTCACATTCACCTTTCACTTTTACCTTTCACGTTGTTTTTACTCTCTCTTTTTCACCCTAAACTTTACTCCTTTTTCTCTGCAATTTTTTTTAAACAAAAACCCTAAAACCCATCATCTTAGTAACAATGGCTTCAGCTTCTCAACCACCAAAGGATTCATCATCAGAAATGCTACATGTTTCTCCAGTCAAAACTCTCCCCACTTCTATTGATAAACTTGAAGTTTTATGTGAGTTGTTCATGGAATTTGAAAGCTTGAAAGAGAATGGTTTTGATCTTCATCCTGCCGTCAAAGCTCAAGGTTGGGAAAAGTACTTTGATCGTCTCATGGGACCAGTCTTCCCCAAGCTTGTTAAAGAATTCTGGGCATTTGCAAGTTCTTCAAATTCCCATGTTACCTCTTACGTTCTGGGGAAAAGGATAATCATATCAGAAGATCATATTGCAAGGCTCATTCAATCTAATGGAAATGGAATCAAGTGTAGTGAAATGGATAAACTCTCAGACACAAAACTGGTGGCTAAAGAAATTTTCACCCATGGTCAACCCTCAAACAAAATCAAAGATTTGAAGTATCATCTGAGGATTTGGGCTAAAATTATTCTGGGAAGCATATGTCACAGGAAAGCAACAAACTCCCCTGATTACATTAACATGGATCAGCAGTTCCTCCTTTATTTCATCTCCAAGAAGAAGAAAGTCAATCTAGAACATTCTCTCTTCAATCATCTGAAAAATAGTGTAAAGGAAACCAGGGAAGGAGAAAAGACCAAGAGGGATTGGATACCTCTAGGAAGATTAATTTCAGACATTCTGACTGAAAACAAACTTGTGGATCATCTGGCTGCGGCACAGCAGATTGAGTTGCTGGAAACAGACGTTGGGAAACCTATGAATGCAAAGAATCTAAAGAAGATGAAGTTCATTGACTCTATAAAAACGGACCCAACTCTTCACTCCAGAGAGGTCATCACAATAAGGAAGATTCCTCTACAGAACTTCCCCATGTTCTCTTCTGACACACCTCTAGAGGTCGTTGTCAGATATTTGGAATCATGCAAGATAGATGGGGTGGACCCAATGTTCAACCCAGAAGAACTCAGGAAACCAGCTCCAGAAGTTGTCTTAAAGAAGAACAAGAAGAGGAAAGCTGGGGAAGGAACTTCTCAGAAGGCTACTAAAACAGTAAAAAAGAAAGGTAATCCTTCATTCTCTCAATCTGATTACGTTTCTGTTGTAGAAGCAGTAAAAGTGGTCATGTCTGAACCCACTCCTTCTGAACCAACTCCTTCTGTACCCATCCCTTCTTCTGAACCCATTATTGCTTCTGATCCAAATCCTTCTGTGATACCCACAACTGCTGCCATACTTTCTATCATACCACCACTCAATCAACCAGAAATTGAACCTAATCAACCATAAACTCTAGATGATTTTGACATACCCATTGATCCAACACCACCCTCTGATATTAACATACCCCAATTTGTTGAAACACATACAGAACTTCAAAATGTTCTATCTGACATTGATGCATTTCAACCATTTGAATCCCACCAAAATATTCATGTTCAAACTTCTGAACCATAACAACCCAGTGTCTTTCATCCTCTGAATGCTGACTTCAACACAATTGTTTTTTATCTATCACCAATTGTCGTACCTCGAAAAATACGATCCTAAAACAAAACAACAGAGCCGCCACCTAATTCTATTTATTCTACGAGAGAAAAGGGAGATATAGATACAACCTAAAGGATGGATAAGAAATTGTCAACGAAAACCAAATTCTAAGTTCGGGAGTCGGTTACGCAATGGGAAGGTATTAGCACCCCTCACGTCTGTTGTACTCAACGGGAACCTCTTAGCTAATTATGCGATTAAATGTTTGATCTTAAGTCTTGTCTTATAAATGGCTATTAATATGTTTGTTAAAAAGGGAAATTAAAGTTTTAAATTATTATTATTAAGACGAAGAAAGGATTAAAGTTTTTTAAACGGAGAAATAGTTAAATTTTTTATTAGGGTGCTCGCGAAGGATTATAATCCCCGTGCCTACGTATTCCCTTGTGCAATGGGAAAGTCAGAGCTTCGTAGTTCGTGCTACTACGATTTGTGGTTTTTATTGAACAGTTGTTTAAAACGCATTCTACTGCTAAGCATTGGCTTATACTCGAGGTGGAGGCTGAAGCGCTAGCTTGTTCGAGAGATAGAATGATTTAAACAATGTTCGTTTGAAAAAAGATATACGAATGATGATTGGACACCTCGCGTGGGGCTAGCCCAGTTGCGGTCCAATCCAGAACGTGCGGAATGCTAGACTCCGAAATTCTGTTTTCGTACGTTATTTTGATAAATGATTTGAATATTTTGATATACGAATGGTGATTGAACCATTGCGTGGGGCTAGCCCAGTTGCGGTCCAATCCAGAACGTGCGGAATGCTAGACTCCGGAATTCTGTTTTCGTAAGATTAAATTAATAAAAATGATTTGAATATTTTGGTATACAAATGATGATTGAACCATCGCGTGGGGCTAGCCCAGTTGCGGTCCAATCCAGAACGTGCGGAATGCTAGACTCCGGAATTCTGTTTTCGTAAGATTAAATTAATAAAAATGATTTGAATATTTTGGTATACGAATGATGATTGAACCATCGCGTGGGGCTAGCCCAGTTGCGGTCCAATCCAGAACGTGCGAAATGTTAGACTCCGGATTCTGTTTTCGTAAGATTAATTTAAATAAATTGGATAATTGGTTTTAGACGTTTAAAAATTGATGCGATTAATAACGAAGGAGTGAACGAACAATACGTGTGGGGCTAGCCCAGTTGCAGTTCATTCTAGAACATGCGGAGTGCTAGACTCCGGAGTTCTATTCCTTGTTAAAATGAATTAAAATACGCAATAAAGTCGTGCAGATGGCGGTCACTTGGTGACCGACTTACATGTGTGAAGTGTAGGCGCGATGGATTTATTTGGCGTTGGGCCAATGAAACAAAATCTTGAAGATTATTAATATGGTTGGGCGATTCAAATTTTATCTTAATAAACTATGATCGAAGATCGGGAATAATATTTGGGTTATACGAGCCGACATTATTAGTGTAATATCAAATGATGAGCGAAAGAAGGAAATGAACGAACATCCTATAGATATAACAAATAAACTAATTTAAATAACTTACCAAATTTACATTACTAAACTAAATGAATGGAAATAGTTAATATAATAAAATTAAATAGAAATAATTACATCTTATAAATATTACTAATTTAAAAAAGTTTATCAAATTTATATTAATAAACTAAATAAACGGAAATAGTTAAAATAATAGAATTAAATAGAAATAATAGAAATAATTAACAAAATAGAATTAAGTTTTTTTTTAGAAAAAAAAAAGGTAGAAAAGAAGGAAACATTGAAGAAACAAAACGAAAATGTGGCATCAGGGAAAAAAAAAAGAAACGGAAATGGGGCTGGAAAGCCCAGCCGTAATGGATCCATTGATGGTCCAAGAGGGGCCCCAAACAGTAGTCTGGGTGGGTCAAATGTGACCCGGCCCGGTCAAGGTCAGACAAATGGGTTGAAAACCCTAAAGAAACAATCACAGGCAGCAAAAATAGGAAAAAAAAGAACAAATCACTTCTGGAAAAAACGAAACCCGAAGAACGTTCCCCTCTTCCCTTCATCTCTATCACTCTCACCCTCACCTAACCTACTCACTTGAAAAAAACACAGAACAAAAACCTCTCTCAATCCAACCTCTCAATATCGTTTCCTCCTCCACTTCTCAATCTGAATCATTCAAATTCCCAACCCCTTAGATCGCTCCGCTCAAATGCTACTTTCGGTCTCTCTCTCTCAAATACCTCTCAGTCGCGATCTTTCTCAATCGTCACCCCTCTCAAATCGCGCCGGAAAAAAGAAAGAGCAACAAAACGAACTCGCATACCACTTTCAAATATACAAAAATCAACGAATCAAACCAGCCAAAAGAAAAACCTAATTCCCGAATCCGAAACCCTAAATGCGAATTGAGACCATCCATAAAGAATCAGAGGTTTAACAAGCAAGGAAATCAACAACAACAAGCCAAAAATGAACGAAATCAAGAAAGTTTAAAAAACGTAAAGAGGGGAAGGATTTACCCACGTGATCTGATACGAACTTCAGGTATGAGTCTCTTGCCTTTGCTTCTTGATACTTTTAATTTAATCTTATTTTCGCCTTTTTGAAACTTCTTTCTGTTTCTGATGTTGTGCGTTTGTTGATATTTTCTTTATTGTTGTGGATGTATGGAGTTAAGGAGCTGGGTCGTTCTTAACGTCTGATGGTATATCAAGAAAGATTTCGAATGGAAGAGTGATAGTTGCTAACTTTCCTATGGTTCTCTGTTCTGTTTTCTATCGCCAGCTCCATTGGCCTCACGGTCCCCTTTTTGATGTCGCCTACATCTCTCTCTCCGCAAGCATTCAACGGAAATTATCAGAGCAAGTCCGATGATAGTGTTTTCCAGCGACATACTCCTGGTGAGTGTATTCTAACCATTTCCTATTTATTCGCCTTCCTTCTTCTTTTGTCTTAGACTCATCCCTTTCCACTATTTATTCTGCTTCTGTTGTTAAAAACTTGATGTGAGTGAATCTGAGAGTGGGTTCCTCATAGTTTTTGTTTTGTATGAATGTAGATATGTGGTCATTGTTGCTCTGTGTGTTAAGGGATTTTGGTTATTTCTGATGGTTAGTGATGTTGTTGATGGCCTGTTGCTGAGATTGTTTAGAGTTTTCTTTAGGTCTGTATGCGGCTAGGGTTCTTCTTTGTTCTGTGTTTTGATTTTTGGTTTATGGTTTTGCTGGGGTTTTTTGTGCGTGATAATTGTATGTATGCGGCTGTGAGTTTTTTGTGTTTTAGGCTTGTGGTTTGATTTGTATGAAGTTTTTGCTGAAGTTTTTGTATGGTTTGAAGTTTTTGGTATTTGGTTATTTGTGTACTGTTGATTGAAGTTTTCGGATTTTGGTTGTGGATGCTGGTGTTGTTGTTGGTTTTTTTTTGTGATTTTAAGTGTTTGGTTGTGGTAGTTTGAATATGAAATTTCTGGTTTTTGTTTGTGGCTGTTGTCCCCTTTTGTTAACTGATAAAACAGTATTTATATAGGGCTGGAATTAGGGTTTGCAAGTTTGAGACTTGAGAAAACTTGTGGACTAAGTTTGGTTGAGTTTTGGGGTGAAAATAAATCTGACTTTGGATAGGGATGTGTGAGGGTAAAGCAGAGCAGGTCTGCTGCACTGCTGTTGGTGCTGTGTTTTGTTTGTTTGTGAAGTGTAAAAAAAAAGTCATATTGTCTGTTGTGTGTAATGCTGTACTTTATTGAAACTATGCTCTCTTTCCTTGTTTACAATATTATGTGTGATACAATGCAATGAATATGTATGAGTCTTATGTAACATGTATGGGGCTGCTTTGAACTAAACATGAGGTTTGAAAAATGATACTTGAAATTGATTTTTTTATGAATGTGTGAATGTGAATTATGATAACTCTGTGTATGATTAATATGATGTAATTGTATGAATGATATGTTTGGATGAATTAATATGAGACTTTTGAATGTGATGGATTATGTAATATGGTTTGGATTGAAATGTGATTATGGATGATTATGGTTATGTATATGGATGTGATTTTTTTTAATCTAAATTCTAGAACATGATTTATGATGAATGATATGAATGTTTGAGCATGATTTGGAACCTTTGTTTTGAATGTGAGCTTGTATTAAAAATGGATGCTAATCTTGTTTTGTTTCAATTTTCATGTGCAATGGACTTGTCATGAACATGGAAAAGAAGAAAAAGTGTGGCTTGGAGTGGAAGAAAGAAAAAAAAAACAAGAAGACGAGGGATTGAAGACTCAACTTTACACGTACTTGGAATGTGATTAGGACTTTTTTGGTCAAGTAACAAAATGTATATATTGTTGCAATTGCACTTTGCTTGCAACTTGTAATTTACATCTTTGGGATAAGTTTGTGAATGAATTTGTAATGAACTTGGAATGAGATTTGACATTGAGTTCATGATGAATTTGAAATGCAATTAAAGCTTGAATTTAAATTTTGAATTTACAAATGATGTGAGAACTTGAAATTTGAAATTTGGAATATGAACTTGGAAAAGAAAAAAACTAGAAATAGAAAATATGAACTAAACTTGGGACAAAAATTGAAAATGGAAGATGAAATGGAGAAATGAATTTAAAAGTAAAATTGAACTTAAATTTAAATTGAAGTTGGAAGTTATAATAAAAATAAAAACAATTTTTTTTAAAAACAAAATAAAATTGGAAGTAGAAATTGAGATAAAAATTTAAGAAAATAATAAAAACAAATAATTTAAAAATGAGAACTTGAAAATGAATAGAAGTTAAATTTAAAATGGATATATATATATATATATATATATATATATATATATATATATATATATATATATATATATATATATATATATATATATATATATATATATATATATATATATATATATATATATATATATATATATATATATATATATATATATATAAAGAAGGAAATAGAGAATGAATAAAAACTAGTAATAGAAATTGAAACAACAATTCTAAAAAATAAGAAGTTAAAAATGGAATATAGAAATAGAACTATAAAACAAAAGATAAGAATACATAAATGAAATAAAAGTTAGAAATGAGAAATATAAATTAAATTTAAAAATGGAAGCTTGGAAGTGAAAAGAAATAAAAAAAATAAATCATGAAAAACTCGAAAAATGAGTTGAAAGTGACAGAAAAACAAATCTTGGAATTTTTCCGTTAAGCGCAACGAAAATATGATGAGAGCAGTTAGGGGTAAAATTTGGGGTGTGACAGTTGCCCCTATTTAAATAAACTTTACCAGATGTCATGAGGAATGTTAACCCTCATAAAAATCGTAGTAAAGAGTATTTAAATATAGAAAACCGAAAATTTTACCTTTAAATGCAATGACATACTATGAACTCGTGAGGGACTTTTGCTGGGGAGATATGATATGCAAGATGCAATGACTTAACATGCTGATTTTTAAATGACGAATATGCTGGATATGGTATGGTGCGGGTAAATGCAAACAGTAATCCAAATAAAGTTTCACGAGGGTGAAGACTCACTGGGGATAACAATATGTTGGGGATGACAAGACGAAAACGGAATGTATTCAAAGCGATAAATCAGCAGGTTCAAGTGTAACTGCTGGCACTAAGGAATGACATAAGACGGAAAACACAACATAAGATTAAAGACAGACGTCGACACGGTGGTCAGGAAAATAAAAGACAGGCATTGACACGGTGGTCGGGAAATAAAATAACAGACATTGACGCGGTGGTCAGGAAATAAAATGACAGACAAAGACGCGGTGGTCAGGAAATAAAATAATAGACAAAGACGCGGTAGTCAGGAAATAAAATAACAGACAGAGACGCGGTGGTCGTGAAATAAAATAACAAACAAAGACGCGGTGGTCAGGAATAACAGACAAAGACGCGGTGGTCAGGAAATAAAATAACAGACAAAGACGCGGTGGTCAGGAAAATAAAAGACAGGCATAGACGCGGTGGTCCGGAAATAACAGACAAAGACGCGGTGGTCAGGAAATAAAATAACAGACAAAGACGCGGTGGTCATGAAAATAAAAGACAGACATAGACGCGGTGGTCCGGAAATAAAATGACAGACAAAGACGCGGTGGTTAGGAAATAAAATAACAGACAAAGACGCGGTGGTCAGGAAATAAAATAACAGACAAAGACGCGGTGGTCAGGAAATAAAAGACAGACAGAGACGCGGTGGTCAGGAAATAAAATAACAGGCATAGACGCGGTGGTCTGGAAATAAAATAGCAGGCATAAAATCCAGGGTGGTAAATCAACATGTTCAAGTGTAACTGCTGATACCGAGGATAGAGAAAGCAAACACATTGTTTGGGCAGTGGCTCTGTGCAACCAACTGATACCAGGGGTAGAAAACAGCGTACTCAAATAGTCAACGGCTCCACGAGACCGGATGATACTGAGAAATAAAGACGAGAAGGTTGGATTTTTCAGCAGGATATCCAACTTCTATAAATTCCTTACACGGAGGGTCAAGAGAAGACTTTCAAGAACCAACAGGAAACACATGTATGTGCTAAATTAAATGGACCTAGACTGCAAGCAAGGGGCTTCACGACCAGCTTAAACAGATTCATGCCAATGACAATTGGACTTCAGAGAGATTCTTGTAAAGTGTCAGTAGATTACATGTTAGCAGAGGCCTGTTTTGCAAGGTATGACTCTTTTCTATTGTAGGCAGATGCTCGATAAGTAAGATGGTAGCAGGGCTTAAAGCTAAGAGCGAAGCGACCTGACCAACACATGAGAAAGACACACCGACTCAAATGATTTCCAAATATGCCGCTGTAATGGGTATTGGATGAAATAGTTCTTGGAAGACGACTCTTCAGACAAAGATGACGACATGATTCCCGACACCCGTCTTGAACTCAAAATTAGTTGTATAAGGCCTGCTTGAACAGCTTGAAGGCACATAGAAGATTTGCCCATGTGTGATTCATCTTGCCCTGGAATCAATGGTTTTGAGATTTCCTCTCCTCAAAAAGTTTAGACCAACCTGCCATAACATGGCCTGGAAATGGTTGCCCCAGTGCTGGAACATTGGGAATTTGCCCCTGATTATCTGATCCCTGGGATGGGAGACTTTTGGTCTAGCCGGCCATTGAACTCTTGAATTCTTTCTGATAACTCGCTCAAGTATGAGTCTTGAGGAGAGCTGAACCTCTGAATTGTTGACTCCTGAATGGATTGACTTAGATTGACTGGTTCTTGAAGTAGTTGCCCCTGGGTGGGCTTCTCTTACTCAGTCGAATTCCCTAACTGGCTGCGTTCATCGGGATTCCATTGATGCTGAACTGACTTGCAAACAGACATTATTTATTTAAAATTGGCAATTTTAATGTAACATTTATGCAAGTTTTGAAATCACAATTTATTAGTATGACAGTGATACAATGGAGTTGATTTAAAATAAAAAGTGGATCTAGCCATTTATGGGGTGGAGGATCAAATGATCAATACGAATGATTAGCAAAGATCGTTAGGAGTCAGGTTAACACAACCTTGTTGTAGTATGCTCTCGAAATAAACCCTGCCTCAATTAGGTCTTTTAAGGGTTGCAATGTGGCTTGGTTCACGGTTTATGAAACGAAAGATAAAAGGCTCAAAATTTATTTGTACCCATCCCATCTTCGTGATGAACTCCAATCTTATGTTCAGTTAAATTGATTTACGCATTCAAAAGTCTTTTGACGGTGCGTGATAAGGATCAGGATTTGAAAGTGATGGCAGCCACTTTGCTTTATCCTTGCTTTGCGGGATTTGATGACTTCATTAATTTTCGCCTAAGTCGTCTTTTTCTATTTTTGACTTGGCGGACTTTTTCTTTGTATTTCTTTTCCTTACGTCATTCTTCTGTTGAATGGTTATGACTGCCATTTTATTGGATGATAGAGAATACATACTACAAAATTTTGGCTCTTCACGACTTCCTTGGCAGTGAATGAAAGTACGTTGCTGATCCTTCTTGAATAATGGATTGAATCTCTTGAAGATTGAATGTAACCAGGTTAACTGAACCGACTACCCTGCCCCAGGTTTGAAATTAAGGGTTTTTGCATTTTTTGAAAAAGAAAACTCCTACTTCTAGGCTCGAAGGGGGTTAGCGAGGGATTATCTTCCTTATTTCACCGGTGTTTGGGAATTTGAAACAATGCCTGTACATCATTGGCAAGGTTTTATTGAGAGCATACAAATGGAGAATTCAAGTATCTGTTTTTCATCATCCTCCCTCCAATCTTTGCTAAAGCAAAAGTTTGATAAACAAAAGACAGAAAAATATTTTTGCTTTTTGTAACAATGAAATAAAACGAGTGAATACGAATGGATTGATTCAAAAGATGCATGAACATTTCATTAATTTTTCCAATTCAAAAACAACAAAGCTAACAAGCAAATATAAAATCAACATGCAAAGAAAATACAACAGTGCTGAAACAAACAGGGGATTGCCAGCTTTTAGGGAATTGAAAATATCTTGATTCACTGTCTTCAAGAGATGCCCCGAAGAGTCTTTGTACTCACTCAGGTGAGAGGTTGACATGCACCAACAGGCTTCCTTCTGAAAAGGATATGTACTTCTTATCGATCAAATGTTGTACCTTGGCTTGAAAAGCTCTGCAGTCTTCAGTTGAGTGCCCCATTGATCCAGCATGATATCCACATTGTTCCTGTGAACCAAAAGACCCACTTAGAACATCCATTGACATAGAGGCTCTCCGAAAATTATCTTCTATCACAAACAAAACTGATATTCCTGTTCCAAAACCTAAACCCACAAAAACAGACATTGATTCACTGCTGCTAGCTTTTGAAGCAGAAATGAAAATCAGACTAGAGAATCTGAAGGTATCCTGCTCAGAGCTTCCTGATCCAGCAGCTTCTGAATTTAATGGGCAACATTCAGAAAATGGTTCAACGTGGAGACCAAAAAGCTGAAAGATATCTGCTATGATATCGCTCACCAGAACTTCTGCGAGTATCTCAAAGAAGTGGTCTCTAACATTGAAAAGAACAAACCTCTACTTCTGGATGATAAGCCCTGGACTAAACTAGAACCTATGGAATCATACTCTGATCTTCAGATGGTTTTAGTTCCTTCTGAGGGTACCTCATCATCTGTTTATTTCATGTATTCTTTAGCCCGATGGCCGTCCCCGTCATGGTCCATTTTCTTTTTAGCCCGATGGCCGTCCCCATTATTGGTTACTTTGCTTTATGAACTTGATGGCCGTCCCCATCATAATCCCTTTTATCCCCAGCATGTCGGCCGTCCCCGTCATTGCTTTATTTTCCGCACTTTACCAGCATGTCGGTCGTCCCCGTCATTGCTCTTTACCCAGCAGTCGTCCTCTGCTCGACGGTCGTCCTCCGTCGCCCATACTTTACAATATACTTTATTTTCTTTTACAATCTATATCCCTTTTCTTCTTCATTCTGTGAGTGCAATTTCGGACTGTCTTTGGTATTCAACCACAAGTTATCTTGTTTGCCTGTTAAGCCGATGCTTACATCCTGCACAGCTAACTCATGTTTGAATAGGGGCAGCTGTAAACACCCCAAATTTGCCCTCACCCATTCACACCATGGCTTGTGATCATTTCATATGCATAAAATACCATCACAACATCTCATATCACATTTTTGATTCACTGCATGGATTCAAAGTCATCTGCATCTAGGGTTTGTGATCTGAGCAATCCAAGAGCTTCTTGAGCCACTCCAAGGGCCATCAATCACTTCAAAGGGGTCCATGTGTGTTCAAGTATCATATTATATCCTCTCAAAAGTCAAGAATGTCAAAGAATCACAAGAACTGAGAATGGTATGGAAGCAAAGCCAGGCTTGACTGCACAGATGACCTAAAATTAGGGTTTTGGTTTCAGAGGCCATAACTCCAAATTTTTTGGTCATTCTTGTTTCTATTGGTCTCTATATGGTATAGGGAGTATGCATATCAATTTTCATGAAGAAATTCCTTGGGGAAGTCATCTGATCAAGAGTTGACTTTTCAGGCAAGTCAGTGTAAAATCAGGGCATCTGAGGCCCCCAATGACCCAACCAAAGGGTGTTCTTCATCATTTTGATTGTATATGATCTTTATTTGATCATAGAAGATGTTGGAAGTTCACAAAATTGAAGAATTTCAAGTCTTTTGTAAAGTTGACTTTTTGGGCAAGTTTGACTTTTAATGAAATTCTCATTTTAGGCAACTTTTTCAAACCTTACTTTTTGATTCAAAAAAGCTTCAAATGGAAAAACTTTGGTCATGAAAGTTGTATAATAGACCATTACCTTTTCAAAAAGTACAAGAACTTGACCTAATTCATCTTGGATCAAAAGTTATGGTTTGTCAAAGTTGGCAAAAATCACAAAATTTCAAAGTTTCTACCAAAGAGGCATTTTGCAAAATGACTTGATCAAGTGTTCTAAGGCAATCAAATGCACTTCTAAACTTCAGTTTGCATCAAAGAACTTTGCATTTTCATGCTTTGAAACTTAAGAATTCATAAAGGGGCCAAGACTTGTGAAATTTGCAAAACACATCATAAACTTTATGCAAGTTGCTGAATTGCCTCAAAACCTCTTCCATGGTTCTCCTTGTTTCAAGCTGCAGCCAAGCCATGCTTTGTACCTTGGCAGAAATGACCCATACCTCTCTTACACAAAAAGTTGACTTTGTGCATTTTGCTCCATACCAATCACACTGCTCCACAACAACTCTCTGACCTATCAAGGATTGAAATGTGTACCAAAAGCAACCCAACACATAACACAACTAAGCCTGAAAGCTCCCACAAGCCAGCATCCTCATTTTTCACCTCTTATGCAAAACCATTCGAAACTCACAGCACAAGCATCAAACACAAAAACAAACTTCACCATTGATCTCAAAAGGTTCCTCTGATCACAAACCAACCATTGTTTTGGCCTGAAACCTCCCACATCACAAATACGATTTTCACACTCCCTTGGCCTGAGCTTCTGCCAACTTTCTCTAGAGGCCACATAAACTCCAACTAAGGGTCAAAAGCTTCTAAGGAGGATCATTGGGACTTGTTTGAGCCAAAGAAACAGCCAGAAAGCTCCTGAATCGAAAGCTCAACCTCAGGTAGCTTCATGAACTTTTTTTTCCAGAACTTGCTTTTTAAGTTTCTAAATGATAAAGCATGCTTCCCTGAGTTCACTGAACTTGTTACTTTTGAAAAAGATTGAGAAATGAGGTTGTATTGTGTTTCTGAAATTTTGGCAGTTTTTGATGTTTGATTCGTATCTTGATTTTGTGTTGAAATAAATGGATTTTGTTGCTGGATTATTGTTGAGGGATGTTAGTTTAGTTGATATGGAGAGTTTGGCATGTTTTCATGGCGTATTGAGAGAGATTGGGAGATGACCTAGCCGGAGAAGACGACCGGAACAGTGTTCCGGTCGCCTGAAAGTCATTAGGGCACGAATTAGGGCTTAATCAGTTAATTAGTGAATTTGAATGTCAGCCATTGGATATGGCGCCAGGTCAAACGCGCGCGCAGCCAGTTCAAACTTGGGCCCTTGGATCTGATTACTTTTCCATTTTTCAGATTAAATTCATTTTCTTTTTCATATTAATTCATTTCTTTTCTCCATTTTATTAAAAATAGCAAAATCATTTTAAAAATTCTGAAATTTTTTATACAAACTTTTATTTAATTTCAGAAACCAAAAACATTTTTATTTTTATTTTTTGCATTAAAAAATATTTTTAAATCATTTAAAAGTTTATTTTTAATTAATTAATGAGAATTAATTAATTAAAAATACTTTTAGGTATTTAAAAATCACCAAAAAATTCATGAAACATTTAAAACCATTTAGAAACATTGTCCAACCCTCAAACCAAATTTCTTTTTTGATCTTGATGCATTTTGATAATTTTCCATGGAATTAATTCATTTTCAAAGCATTATTTTGATCCAAACTTCCAAAAATCATTTCTGCCTAACCATTGAGAGTTGGACTTTGATTCTTTTTGCATTGTGTTTAGCATATCATGTAGTTTGTAAGATTAAATTGGCATGAATTGATCTTTCATTTCCCATTTGTTTGACATTTTTCTTGTTAAGGTACCCAAAAACCCTAGAAAACTTAGGAAATTCATAACTTTTATTAGGTTAAGAGTTGGAACCTCTCCTTTGGGCAGTGAGTTAATATAGGTTTAGGGATCCTTTGAATGCATTTTCAAATTTTTATCTTGATGTTTGCTTCTGATTTTGGTTTTTGTTTGATGCATTGATCATAAACCCTAATTTGAGCTTCCATATGCATCCATCTTGCATTTGCATTCATACCTTGACTTGCCATGACATTTTGTGTATCCATTTGATTCATTTGACATCTTAAGACATATTAGAAGCATGTTTGATCATTGCATCTTGCATTTGCCATGTTGTATGCCATTTGCATTCCATAACTTTTCATATTTGTTCATGGCTCTAAGCATGCTTCTCTTGCATCCATATGTTCATATGATCATCCTCATGTCTTGATTCATGTTTGAATCATCTCATAGCATCATTAACATCATGTATGTGCTTATGGTTGTGGTTCACACCATGTCATTTCATCTCATTTTGCATTGCATTGCATTCCTTTACTAACTTTTCAGGTGGTAAGCAACTTTGAGAAGTGAATTTGCCTTCACTTCTCACAACTTCTTTTCATCTCTTTTATGCATCCATGCTGCATTTTGTTATGTGTTTGAGATTGAGCTTGCTCATTCTTTTCTTCTTATTTTCTTTCCTCAAGTAACTTGACTTCTTGAATGAAGCAAGTTACTTTGCTTCTCTTGGCTCCTTTCATCTGCTTCCTGGTGGTTCCTCTGAAGATTTCTCTTGTAAACCTCACAAACCTTAGGAACAACCAAGAATGACAATAATTAGGGTTTTGATTAGTCCCCCATTTAGATTTTACCTTTGTGTCTCTTTGAGTCTTCTCTTCTCATCTCATAATCAAGGACTAAACCCTAAAGGCTTTAAGGCTTTGTGATTAAGCTTATGCCTGCATCCTTCTATTAGGATGGAGTGTATAACTTTAATCCTAAGTGTTAAACCCTTAATGTGTTTAAATCCTTTAATCAATCCATCTAATAATCATCAATACATCAAGCTTGTAACTTGGGCCTTGCATTAGGGTTCTAATTCTTCCTTAATTGGTTAAGAAGGACTAACCCTAGTGTTAATGGACAAGTCCCCCTCAAGTTGTCTTACAAACCATAAAATTCACTTCATCATCATACCATTAATTAAAATCCATTTAATCAAAGGCTTGTTTTGTCATGAGTTTAATCCCTAATCATGGATTAAGTTGAGGAGCTTTCCTCAGCTTAAACATTCTCATCTATTATCCTTCTATTAGGATGGTGTAATGAGTCTGTTTAATCCTTGATTATGGCTTAATCTCATTACTCAACACTAAACAAAAACAACAAAAACATCTAACTAATCACAAGTAGGTTAATGATCTTAATCCTGCATCAAAGGTGATTAAGTGTGAAAAGCTGACTTCACACTTAAGGTATTCTCATTACCCCTAATCAGAGGGAAGATGTGATGGGTTTACTAAATCCATTGGTTTAGGCTTGAGCTCATTAACTTATGACAAATTTCAAAAGCAATAAAAGACTGAAAACTCAAAAACAAACAATAATCGTCTCCTCCGGGATTCTTTTCTCATCTCATTCACTCACAACCGAGAACTTGCTTCTTCCGTCTAATGCAAGACAGTTTGCACCTGAGCCAAACAGGTCATACACTTGAGCATAGACAAGCAAGCAGTTCACAAGTCAATTCATCTTTCAGTCTCTTTGGGTCGAACTACGGTGTTCTAACTTCCTCATTGCACGAGAGGATACGTAGGCATAACTTAACAGTTATCGAACAAAAGTCTCTGTATATCCCCCCCTTTCCAGCATTATTCTTTAGCCTCATGTCTTGAGCATTTCATTCTTGTCCTTACACTGACACTTTCATATTACACTTTACACTTCCTTTTGCACTGACACCTGTACATCTTTTCCAGTTTCTTTTATACACAGATTGCACTAACACTACCCCTTTAAAACACAAATCTTTTAAGCGTGGATCCCGTCGAGTACGGCGAACAATCTGGGTGCTAATACCTTCCCAGGTTGTAACCAACCCCCTTTCTCAGTCTCTCTGGTTCGCAACCGTCTTATCCATATCTTTCTAGGTTTATGCAGCATTACCATTCCTTCGGGATAAAAATGCCTAGCTGGCGACTCTATTCATTTCCTGTGAGTTCACTCTTGTGTGTTCTCACATCCTCCCTTCGCCGACCGTTCGCGTCTGTACCCTATTTGACCCGGCTTCATTTAGTGGGAGCGACAACTTGGCGACTCTGCTGGGGACCCTTATACTGTAACCAGGGCTTCTGGTTCTTTTTTGTGGGTTCCTCCTAGCGCTTGATTGATTTGTGTTTACTGGGGTGTTATGTGCTATTTGTGCTTGTATTTGTATTTATTTTTATGTACAGTTGTTTTATTGCTTTCTTTATAATTTCACATGTATCATACTGTCATACTGTGCTGGCTGGGTCTGTTTTGTTGCTTTGGTGGGTGGGTGTTCTATTGAGAGTTGAGGTCCTATACCTGGGACCTGAGTGACACCTAGGCTAGAGTGGTTCATGTTCTTTCCCATTCCATTTCGGTCTGGTGCGGGAATATGAAACACGGTTCAGATATGGGTTTCTTCTTGAGAACTCTGTACTGCAGATTTCCTGTAGTGCTAGGGCTATCTGGGAAGCCTGCTAAGTCTGGATGACCTTTAGTACTGACCTTCAGAAACTGAGGTGAATTAGAGGAGGATCTTTTATGGTTATTGTAAACACTGTACCTCCGGGTTAGAAGTGTTTACACTTCTCATAACTGATCCGAGTCTGAGGATCCTTGTTTTAGAACATCACCTGTGAGGGGGTTGGGCTGTTTACAGGTTTGCAGGTACCCTTGACCTCAGCATACCCTGTTACTTTGTTTGATTAAGAGTACTCCACTTTGGACAGTTCTTGTGATTTTTAACCCTGGACATGTGACTCTTTATTTGAGTCCCCTACCTTGGTTACTGGACTTCTGAACCTCCATCTGGATTTCTTGAACATACTTGGACTTATATCAGAGCACTTGATCAGATCCATCTCAGTCACCAACCCTTGCATATCATTTGCATACATTCTCATTGCATCATTTTAACATGTGTTTATTTGTTTTTCAGGGTATCCATCCTATATTTTGGCTTGGTTTTGACCCCTTTCATCAGCATAGACCTAGCTTCATCAGTATCTACTTCAGCTTCAGTCACCTGCATCACCAGTCTCAGCCTGTTAGTGGCCCATCTTCAGTGTTATTCTCAGCATCTGTCTCAGCTCTCCTTCAGCAGCATGGCACCTAAGAAGAGTAACATCTCCTATCATTTCTTTGAGCCTGAGTTGGCTAGCATCAGGAAGATTCAGACCCTGATTACTCCAGACCATATACCACTTTTCAGAGAGCATTATGGAGGAATCCTTGATGTGGTTATGGATTTGGACCCTTCACAGAGGAGCTTGATTCATACTTGCTTGCAGTTCTATGATCCCCCTCTGAGGTGCTTCACCTTCCAGAACTTTCAGTTGGGACCCTTGTTGGAAGAGTATTCATCACTGATTGGTGTACCTATCAGGGGTGGAGTCCCTTTCAACCCTGAGATGGCTTTCCCTAGTAATGAAGAGGTGGCAAATGCATTATATCTGGAACCAGTTCTGATTGGGCAGAATATGACTACCAAAGCAGGAATCACTGGTCTGCATCTGGATTTCTTGACCTCTCAGGCTATTCTGAAGGCCTCCTTGGGGGAGTGGAAGGCAGTCTGTGCATTATTGGCCCTTAGCATATATGGGGTCATATTATTTGCAGATGAGCCTAAGTTCATTAGCAAGAATGCAATCCATCTTTTCATCCTGAGGAACCCAGTGCCCACCTTACTGGGAGATCTTTACTACTCTGTTCATCAAAGGAATGAAAAGCAAAGGGGAAGATTAGTAAGATGCTGTGCTCCTTTGTTCCATACTTGGCTGCTCAAACATTTGCCAAAGACTGATGCATTCTTGAACCCTCACCAGCAAAGAAATTGGGCTAGGAGGCTTGTTGCTTTAACCTCAGATGATATCAGGTGGTGCACTCAGAGCACCAAGGGCAGAGACATCATTGCTAGTTGTGGGCAATTTCCCAATGTGCCCCTGATAGGAGTGAAGGGTTGCATCAACTACAACCCTCTGCTATTCAAAAGACAACTGGGCTATGCATTGGTCCACCCTCCCAAAGCACAGGATCTGACTGAGACCCTTTATTGTGAGATCAAGCCTAATCTGGCTATTGTCAGGCAAGCATCCTGGGCTTGGGACAATGTACAAACTAAAGGGGTAACCATTCTTGGGAGATGCAATAATGTGGCCTCAGCTCAGTACTATGAGTGGTCTCATGCCAGGGCTCAAATTTCTGGGATGCCCTTCACCCTTGAAGATGTGCCTGGACCCTCCACAGCACCACCTCCAGCAACTGTCAGCTTAGAGGAGTTTGAGAAATTGAAAGAGAGAAATGAGAATCTGACTCAGGCTCTACAGAAGACCCTCTGGGAGAGGAGTGATGGTCGGCTGGACATTGAAAGGTTAGAAAAGCTAA
This sequence comes from Lathyrus aphaca, assembly GCA_963966055.1. Lineage (NCBI taxonomy): Eukaryota > Viridiplantae > Streptophyta > Magnoliopsida > Fabales > Fabaceae > Lathyrus > Lathyrus aphaca. The sequence continues at coordinate 35,903,779 of OZ014521.1, read as the reverse complement.
AGGTGGAGCATCTAGCCAAGATTGAAAAGTCAGAAGACTATATCAAGAAGTCTAGGGCTGGAGAGCAGATCTTGAAGAATGCCTGCAAAGAGGCCCAATTCCAGAGAGCTAGGACTGATTTGTATCTAAAGGAGAGTCAAGCTAGGTGGGTCAGGATCACCGAAGCTCGCACTCAGGAGGATAAAAGAACTCAGGACAAGATTGAGCAGCTGGAAGCTAGTGCAAAAGAGCAACAGGAAGCCCTGGCAACAGCCCAGAGAGAGATCTCAGAGTTGAAGATTAAAGCTGGTGTGAAGAGATCTAAGGACCAGAGTCAACACAAGAGGCTAACTGCAGCTGTTACTACCAGGAATCTCCTTATCAGGAATCTTACAGAGCGTCCAGCTGATCCTGTGACTGAAGCACTTCTCAAGGAAGTTCAGGAGGATGAGTTTGGTCTTGGTGTTTGACTTTTGCTTGTTGTTGCTTTCATTTCATGTACTTTTCTTTATGTTGTATTTTTTGACCCCTCAGGGGGCATGTATTGTAAAAAGTAAACTATGTATCATTTACTTTTTGTAATATATGTGTCGGTTTATTTTATCTGAATTCTTCAAGCAACATCACAAGCATCTTCTTCAGGGGTCTGGAAAGGTCAAAACCAAGTGCCAAGCCGGATACCTTGGATACAAATAAGCATACTGCATTGCATACTAACCTACTGTTTTGTTTTGTAGGATTTTGTTTTATTGTTACTAACTCTGTTGTGACTTCAGGAACTATTGCTCGACGTCGGGTGTTTCCACTCAACCGTCCACACAGATATCCAACCCGCCACAACCTTCCGGGTATACAAATGGACCAAGTACAGCAGGACCTTACAGAGGTCAGGACTCAAATGGCCAATGAGAGATTGGAAATGAGGAATCAGATGACACAATTTATGGAGGTGATGAATAATATGGCTCAAAGCCAAGAGAGATTAAGAGCACTGGTAGAGGGGCGGAATCAGGAAGACCCCCATCCAGGGACTGCTGGGACAAGCAACAATGAGAGAGTTCAACCCCATGTTAATCCTCCAGTCTATGGACCCCACCTTCATCCCGAGATCAACATTCCTGTTAATGTGCAAGGGACTGCCACTGCAGGTAGAGTGCTGCAAGAAGACCCCCAGGAAGATCAATTTACAGTGATGGGAGCTGGGGAGGAAGCCTATGACAGAAGGCTAGATGAGATTGCTGAGAAACTGAGGTCCCTGGAGTCCCAGAATTCTTTGGGATTTGATGTTATGGACATGGGCTTAGTGGATGGGGTCAGGATTCCCCACAAATTTAAACCTCCGTGCTTTGAGAAGTACAACGGAACCTCCTGTCCACGGACCCACTTGCAATCCTTTCTGGGGAGGCTGAAGGCATATACCATGGACGAAAAGCTATGGATGTTTTATTTTGAAGATAGCTTAACAGGAGCTTCAAGGGAATGGTACTCTCACCTGACCAGAGCCACCATCAGGTGCTGGAAGGACTTGGCTGAGGCCTTTATCAAACAGTATCAGTACAACTTGGATATGGCTCCCAACAGGACCCTCCTAATGGGGATGTCTCAATCATCCAGGGAAAGCTTCCGAGAGTACGCTCAAAGGTGGAGACAGCTTGTTGCTGCTGTCCAGCCACCCATGTCAGAGAGGGAGATGGCTGATATGTTTATGAACACCCTCCAAGGGACATACATTGACAGGCTAGCTGCCTTTTCTTCCACTAGCTTTGCTGATGTGGTCATAGCCGGGGAAAGAATTGAGAGCCTGTTAAAGATGGGCAAAATTTCTGACAACGGTGCAAGCTCGTCCAGCAATACAAGAAAGCCTTTTGTAGGCCCAAGAAGAACTGGTGAGACCAATGCTATCCATACCGGCAGGGGCAGACCCCAATATGTTCATAGGTCTGTGGCAGCAGTCACCATTCCTGCTCCAATTCATCCTCAACCAGCTTATCAACCACAGCAACAAAATTACCAGCAACAAACTCAGTATCCTCCTCAGAGAAATTATAACAACAACAACACCAACAACAATAATCAGCAAAGACCATTTCAACAGAGACCTTCTCAGGCCAATAGGGTGATCGATCCGATCCCTATGCCCTATGCCACATTATTGCCACAACTCCTAAAACTCAACCTGGTTGAGCTAAGGACATTGGCACCTCCAAATCCCACCAGTCTACCCAGAAATTATGACGCCAGCGCCAGATGTGCTTTTCACTCAAATGCACCTGGCCATAGTACAGAGAAGTGCAGAGCCTTGCACATGAAGGTACAAGACCTGGTAGACTCCAAAGCTCTAAACTTTGCACCACCACCAAATGTTAACAAGAACCCTATGCCACACTATGGTGTTCCCAGAATCAATGCTATTGAAGAAGACAAACCGTCTTACTTGATAACCAGTGTGGGTCAGATTTGGACACCCTTGGTGGAGATTAAAGCTCAACTCCTTGAATGTCAAATGTTCCCGGGATGTGAGCTAGGATGTGCTTATTGCAACATTTCAGTGAATGGGTGCGATAACTTGAGGGATGGCATAGATGGTCTCATCTAGAGTGGCCTGCTTCAAATCACAACATCAATACCTACCAATCCAGCAATCTCCTTAACAACAGTTCCAGAATCGTCTACAACTGCAACAACCATTGTTCCAAACAACTCTTCAATTTCATCAACAAATGCTTCATCTGTTACTTCAACGGACCAAATGTCAACTGACATCCCTTCTACAACTTCAGCACCCCTTCATTCAGAATCTCCTACAACAACAACACCCATCCTTCCAACAATGTCTCCTACAACTTCAACAGCAAGCGTCTCAACAGTTACAATTTATTATGATCCTGCCATTGATTCTGCCTACAACTCACAAAATGTCACTCCTATCAGAGCACCAGTCACAATATACTATGATCCACAGACTATCACAGTCCCTTCTGCAGCTGTCATCAGTCCAGTCACTGTCACAGTGCCTGGACCAGTACCTTATGAAAGCAGTAATGCCATCCCTTGGCATTACGGCTCCGATCTATACTGCGAAGGACAAAAAATCACTCTTGAATCATCAACTTCTTCACCACAAATAGACAATGTGGGGGGAGGCGGAGGCTTCACTCGAAGCGGACGTCTCTTTGCCCCGCAAATTCAAAGACCCACTGCTGAAGCAGAAGCTGCTGCCAAGGCAAAAGGGAAGAGCATGGTGCAAGAAGAGCAAATTGTTAAAGAAGCTTTGAAAACACCTTTTGACCAAGAAGTTGATGAATTCATGAGAATCATCAAGAAAAGTGATTACAAGATAGTGGACCAGCTTCACCAGACGCCTTCCAAGATCTCCATTCTATCATTGCTTATGTGCTCCGAGGCTCATCGGAATGCACTACTCAAAGTCTTGCACGCAGCTTATGTTCCAGAAGAGATCACGGTCAATCAGTTGGAATCTGTGGTTGGAAATGTTAATGCTAGTAATTGACTAGGATTTACCAACACTGATTTGACTACAGAAGGCCGCAATCACAACAAGGCTTTGCACATTACCATGGAGTGTAAGGGTGCAGTTCTTTCACATGTACTGGTAGACACAGGGTCATCCCTCAATGTCTTACCTAAAAAAGCCCTTGTGAAGCTAGAGTATGAAGGATTGGCATTACGTCCCAGTAACTTGGTAGTGAGAGCCTTTGACGGCTCTAAGAGATCAGTTCTGGGAGAAATTGAGTTGCCTGTAACAATTGGCCCACAAACTTTCAAAACGACCTTCTACGTGATGGACATTCAGCCTGCCTACAGCTGTTTGTTGGGTAGACCATGGATTCATGCCGCTGGCGCAGTTACGTCTACCCTTCACCAGAAGTTAAAATTCGAGTGGGAGGGCCAAGTCGTTACTATTTGTGGAGAGGAGGATATTTTTGTTAGCCATCTGGCTACATACAAATACATTGAGATGGATGGGGAGATCCACGAGACAATGAGTCAAGGGTTTGAGGCCCTGAATATTAATGAAACATCTGCTGTACTTGGGACTTCCATGACATCCTACCAGCAAGCCCGGAGGGTGGTGGAAGAAGGGAATGCTCAAGGCTGGGGCAAACTGTTGCCTGTGGAGAAGAAAGAGGATAGATTTGGGTTGGGTTACAAACCAACTCAACAAGATCAAACAGAGGCTGCTAAGAAGCCCAACTTTGTTAGTGGGGGGATGCTCACCCCTGGTGCTGTCAACAACTTGGAAGATGAGTCGGAAGATGAACGCAACCTGGAGAGCTGGATACGTCCAAGGATCCCGGGGAGCCGTATCTCAAACTGGTCTTCCCAGGAAATTATAAGGGTTACTCCTGCAGAGTAATTATTATTTCCTGTATATTTTAAGCATGCATCAAGTCTTGCATCTTGCCCAAGATGACAAGACTCATTTTGTAATCGGGCCATCTGTAATTTTTGTGCAACAAGATTAATCAATGAAATATCAGACATCTTTTGCAAATGAGTCTTTTTCTTTTCCGCTCACTGTTTTTCCATTTTTCTTTTTGTACAAAAAAATAAATGGCAATGTTTTCAAAATGACAACTTTATTTCACTTTTCTAAAACAAGATTAAAATCAATCACTAAAATGAACAAACTGAACCCTTGCAGAGAGTACCTTCCAGACTGCACCGACAACAGCACGGCTATGACTTCGTATGACTTTGACAATCCGATCAATCAAGCTGATGAAGGGGTTGAAGAAGATTATGAGCTTCCTGAAGAGCTAGCCAGGTTGTTAAGGCAAGAGGAGAAGGTTATCACTCCTCATCAGGAGGAGGTCGAAACAATCAATCTTGGTACAGATGAAAATGTGAAAGAGGTTAAGATCGGGGCCTGCTTACAAGACTCAGTGAAGAAACAACTGATTGACCTGCTTCAGGAATATGTGGATGTGTTTGCTTGGTCCTATCAAGATATGCCAGGGTTGGACACCGACATTGTTATGCACAAGCTGCCTTTGAGAGAAGATTGCCCACCGGTTAAACAGAAACGGCGCCGTACTCGCCCAGACATGGCAATGAAGATCAAAGAAGAGGTGCAAAAGCAATGGGACGCCGGGTTCCTTGCTGTAACTAGCTATCCACCGTGGGTTGCTAACATTGTGCCTGTTCCAAAGAAAGATGGCAAGGTAAGGATGTGTGTTGACTACCGGGACCTGAACAGAGCCAGCCCGAAAGATGATTTCCCTTTACCTCACATTGATGTATTGGTGGATAATACGGCTCAGTTCTCGGTGTTCTCCTTCATGGACGGATTTTCAGGATACAATCAGATCAAGATGTCACCTGAAGACATGGAGAAGACAACCTTCATCACACCCTGGGGCACGTTCTGTTACAAGGTGATGCCATTCGGACTGAAGAATGCTGGTGCAACATACCAACGGGCTATGATAACATTATTCCACGATATGATCCATAAAGAAATCGAGTGTTATGTGGATGACATGATTGCCAAGTCCCTCACAGAAGAAGACCACCTGGTAAATCTGCTGAAGCTATTCAAGCGTCTGAGGAAGTACCAACTGAAGCTGAACCCCAACAAGTGCACATTCGGGGTGCGATCCGGTAATCTTTTAAGCGTGGATCTCGTCGAGTACGGCGGACAATCTGGGTGCTAATACCTTCTCAGGTTGTAACCAACCCCCTTTCTCAGTCTCTCTGGTTCGCAACCGTCTTATCCATATCTTTCTAGGTTTATGCAGTATTACCATTCCTTCGGGATAAAAATGCCTAGCTGGCGACTCTATTCATTTCCTGTGAGTTCACTCCTGTGTGTTCTCACATCCTCCCTTCGCCGACCGTTCGCGTCTGTACCCTATTTGACCCGGCTTCATTTAGTGGGAGCGACACAAAGAACCTCTGATGGAAGAATTAAATTTGCTGAAAGAACTTCTAATGGAAATCTCTGAAAGGATAATTCTCATTAACCAAAGGGAGTCCTTCTAACCCTTTTAATTCTATTCTTAAATCTAAATAAATGTTTTGTCATCATCAAAAAGGGGGAGATTGTTAGAACAATTTTGATTCTAATCCTCTAATAGTTTTGATGATAACAATTATTATTATGCAAGAATAGAAGTTCTAATACATGTTGAGAATAACTTACTTATTTATGTATTGTAGAAGTTCTTAAAAAGGAAGTTATTGAAAAGAAGGATTGCTTCAATAGAAGAAGACTTGTGCTATCAAATAGAAGTTATATATGTTAAATAGAATCTCTCATTAAAGGCATTATTAAAAGTTGCGTACCAAGAATTAATTCACTCTGATTCATGTCTAGAAGATGGTGATTCTTTCATTAAAGCCTTAATTAAAGAATATCTGAATTAATGTTGGGACATATATCTTTTGTTATGGAAGGTTTTTATGGTATTAACTAATATCCATAATTAGCTCAAGATGTCCCCAACGGCCATATCACTCAAGCATTATATAAAGAAATCAAATTGAAGATTTGAAGTTCTGGCTCCTACGACATATATCATATTTGTTCATATTGCGCCATACATTCTTGTAACAAATCACTTTGTGATTATAGCTTTATTAGAAGCAAGTTAGTTACTATTTGTTATCATTGTAAAAGATAAGTAAATTTCCTTGAGCGACTAGTTTCAGTCAGAAGACTCAAGAGGACATTGACTGTAGGTCATTGTGTGTATTCATATATTGAATAGTGGATTAAGACCTCATTGATAGAGGCAAAATCACCTTGGCGGGTGGACTGGATGTAGTTTGAGTTCAAACGAACCAGGATAAATTAAAGTGTCTTTTAAGTCATTTTTATTAGTTATTGAAAATACAGTTCCAACTCCCCTTCCTTGTGTTTTACGTCCATTCAAACACTAATTCTAAATCTTGTATATATTGACCAGAGAAGGAATGCACGTTTTAATAATATGACAAGTGTTGTACATATTACCCTAAAAAAGGTTTTATATACTAAATCAAGTAGTGGATTTGAGTTCTATGATTATGATAAGTTCATCTATAACAAATGTGGGAAGAATATGATAAGATTGGAATCTTGTGTAATTTAATGGCATTAATGTTTAGTCTAAAAAAGTGATATGCATTTCCAAAGTTCATATGAATCGATTGTTGGACTCATTTGATTCTATATCATTTGATATATGCAAGTCTTAATTTGGAAGATATATTTAATGTCTCAAATCATCGATTAAAGTGAAAAGTAATATGATATATTTGGATTATATACATGTGTGATGTATATGGACCTCGAAACATATTTGCTAGATGTATTTTGTTTATCTACTTCATTTATATTACTGTCAAACTAAGTAATTATGGATTTGTGTGAGTGACATGAGTTAGAAATATTTTGAGAAGAGTTCAAGAATGAAGTAGAAGGAATCAACTCAAAAAGATATTAAGACCGCATAAATTTTTCAATGTGGTAGATTCGTACATATATAAAGAACATAATAACCATTTAAATCTACCATGTTTGACATTGTTCGATCTAATACAGTTTTATTATATCTTTGTGATTCTTATTTGTAAATAGTCTACATACAATTATTCTTACCCATTACCAACTCCATTTTAAGTAGTCATAGAGACACTGTATTTGATATGGAGGTAAGAGTTGATGAATTTAAAATAATCGTTAGATATAAATTATAGCATATTATATATAAAAAGATGATAATTAATAATAAGAACGGTGTACCTTGTTAGATCGGAGAGATTATCGTCAGAGATAGTGGATATGAGAGGATTACTACCCTCATTACTGTTTAAGGTTTCCAGAATATGTTAATTATCTAATGGGGAGACACTTAAATAGCTAAACGGATGAGGGCAGAGATCTCTCATTGGGCTTAACTGAATGATTCAACCCATCACGGTCCATTCAGGCATAAAACCCAATCAAACAATTCATCTCTTTAGTGTTTAATAACAATAGACCATAATACAACTAATTAATAATTAATTATGTCAATCCATAATTGATTAATTAAATAAATCTAACAGTCTCCCACTTGAATTACAATAATTAATTATTAAAAAATATTGATTTTAATATTAGAATATCAATAATGGTCAAAACACTAATCATTCAAAAGAGAAGTAAGTTTCAACGTTCCGGAAATTGTATCTGATAGGGAAAACAAATCATACATGTTAAAGACTCACAACTTATATAAAGAATGATGAATTTAGAGTAACATATTTAAGTTAAGAGAAATATGTTATTAAGAATGGCCCAAGCATATGAAAATGTTATTGATAAACTCCCACTAACTCAAAATATCATAAGACTTATTCATGTGTATAAGTCTATGGTTAGTGTTTATACTAATGAGTTTTAAATTATAGGTCATAGAATATCCACTTAGGTCTTAGAATAGTAATTACATATAAGTATGCCATATTACGAGAGTAATTACATTTAACCATAAGTACCTTCATAACACAACATCATACTCGATAGGAGTATTGATATTAACCTGTACTTTCATATTATGACCTGACAAATGTGGATTATTGAATATTTAATAACACAAATATTATTGCATGCTAAAGAATTATCGTGTCTTTTCAATATTGACTTAAACATCAAATTATAATGTTTCCTTAGATTAAGAGAATAATATATCTCTCAGTATAATAGAACAAGACTTCTTAGAGTTATTGTACATTTTGAAGTCTTTTTAGAATATGTCATATTTATAATGTGCTCAAGAATATATGACCATATGAGAATTATAATCTGAAAATCTGAGATTACATTATTGTGTACACATGCACTCCCACTTATCCAATAGGATAAAGATTTATCAGAGTCCACCAATATTAAATACTCTGATATACAATGTGATACTAATTATTTTATTTTATTTTTAGTGCAAAACTAACATAGAAGTGGTTCTATAATATATCAACATTAGAGTTTACAAACTCAACCACATATTTTGCGCGTAAATAGAATATATCATTTAAATAATTTCACATGAAAGAATATGATGATCATATAAAATTTTTTATCATCATTTGGGTGAGATCAAATCCATATAACTTTAAATAGAATATAGGATTATATACAATATATTAATAATTCACTCAAAACTCAAATGTTACAAATATAACTACACACATTTGAGAAACATATTATGTTATACGCAGCGGAAAAACATGAGACTTTAATTTAATTAATATTGAGGATATAACACAAGTAGTAAAAGATTTTCATTAATAACATAAAACCACAACATTCTCAATACAAGTCTCTATAAATAATATTATTTTAAACAAATAATATTTATTTCTCATTTTTATATAATTGACATGTTAAATTCTCTCACTTGATAGAGAATAATAATTGAATTATTGATTCAAGAGTTTATAAATATTTATAAATATTCAATTATTTTCTCTATCATAAATGATCATGTCAAGTAACGTCATACTGATAGGGTATATCCATCACTTACATAATATTTAAAGAATTGAAACTCATTTTAATAAAACAATATTGAATTTCATAAAGTATACTACTTGTCTTTAAAATAATTTATTATTTATCAAATACTTGTTTCAACAAAATATAACAATGTACAAATATTATGTCACCAATAAATTCGAATATCGATAGGGTACTCGAATTATAATTTACATAATCATAAATCATAAGTACATTGAATAAAACAGATTATATTAATAATAACATACCGATAGGGCATAACTATTATCAATATCATATTTATTATAATTAAAATAAATTTAATTATTTTATCAAACAAAATTTGCAAAATTGTACCAACGATAGGCGAATTACAATCATACGAATTAAAAATACTTATATTTTATTCAAAATAAGAAAATTTTATATAATCGTATCTAGGATAGGTGAGATTACAATTATACAAATTAATATTAATTATTTAATTTTTCTAGAATAAAACTCTCAAAATAATAAGATATCTAATATACTCATAAAATTAGATTTTATTTTTCTTTATTTGAGTATATATATCAAGAATCAATTTATAACAATAAATGAGGAATTTTTAATTCAGAAAATTCTTAAAAATTAATAACTTTATATAAATGCACATTTTATATTTTTTTCAGGAGTAAATAATAAATAGATTTCTCCTTAAGTGCATTTATATAATAAATCACGCGAGATTCAACAATAAATCATGACTAACCTCAAAGAGTGTGACATTCATCTTTGTAAATAGAGTCGGTGAGTATTGACAACGTGTAGAATTTACAATGTCATCTCAAATGATCCACATATTAAAATAAACCATTATAACAAAACAAACTCTAATACTCAAGAATAATAAAATTGATATGATACAAGTAAGCCAACAACTCTTACACGTTATAATATTTATCTCACAAATATATCAAATAATAATATGATATTTTAATATTAACATTCTTAACATATTTCGGTATTCAAAATCATAACTCATTTTTATAAATATTTAGGCAATAAAATGAGATTCAAACCTCTATAATGGATTGAATTAAAGAAAAATCTTGTAGATAATACGAAAATCGCTTAGAATTTATATTTCTTAACAAAAACTTAACCATCTATCTTATATAACTTTTGAATAAAAAGAAATAAAATTAAAAATCATTTTTTTATGTCATCTAAAAGATATGATGTCATAGGAGTGACACAACTATATTATCAATTTATTTATTTTATTTAAATTTAAATCACTATCATTGAAATATTTGTTTATTATAAAAGAATGATAACTATAATATGTAATTAATCAGGATATAAACCAAGATACCATAAAAGAAGAATTTTTAACAATCTCAAAAATATTCTTAAAACAATAACAAATAGTACCCCTAAATCAAATCGTAATGAGACTAGTTTTTAGGGAGAAATATGATTGATATAATAGGTGAATTTAAAAATGACCTAAAAGTTATACTATAAATTAGCATAAAGAAGTGGGTGGGTTAGTTATCGGAAGACTCATATAATTGAGTCATTGAGAGATAGCAAAGAAAAAAAAACACAAATATAGTTAATTGACAACAGATCCATCAACACAATAACGTCACTATACTTTTGAATATATAAATATGTTTAGATCGTAGTAAGGTTTAATTGAAAACAATGCATACATGTGAGATTCAGCAAAAAGGATTTGGAGAAGAATAGATTGACTTATCCATGTATTGAGATTATTGAGTAATATCATATATATTAAGGTTTAACGATTAAAGTATTACCCTTGATCAATTTAAAATCTCACTCCATAATTAATGTTCACGGTTTATACAACAAACTAATAATAGCCACAAAATATATCTAATCAGACTTTGATACCAATTGATGAATTTAAAATAACTGTTAGATATAAATTATAGCATATTATATATAAAAAGATGATCATTAATAATAAGAACAGTGTACCTTGTTAGACCGGAGAGATTATCGTCAGAGATAGTGGATATGAAAGGATTACTACCCACATTACCGTTTAGAGTTTTCAGAATATGTTAATTATCTAATGGAGCAACACTTAAATAGCTAAACGGTTGAGGGCATATACCTCTCATTAGACTTAACTGAATGGTCCAACCCATCACGGTCCATTCAAGCATAAAACTCAATCAAACAATTCATCTCGTTAGTGTTTAATAACAATAGACCATAATACAACTAATTAATAATTAATTATGTCAATCCATAATTGATTAATTAAATAATTAATCTAACAAGAGTACCTAGTTTGTCTCTATAATCATTTAGGTTGTAAGATTTGTGAAGTATAATTGAGCACAATGTAGATGAATATGTATTTATTGAGGTATCCTAATGAAAATTAGGGACAAATATTCTATAACACTTTATAGAATAAAATCGTTTTGCCACTAGAATTGGAGTCTTTCAATAGAGATAATATGTAACTAAAGGAGCTGGTGGGAGTGATGTAGAACTTGAAGAAATTCAAGCACCATTAGAGATTTTTTAACATGTGTTCTCTGGGCAAAATTTAACATTACTTATTAATATAATATAAAAAAAAACATGTAATCACAGGTTCAAGATGATGTTGAAAGTGTCTGTTGAAACGGTAAAACAACTTTGACATTGTTTGATCAAAAGACACAAAAGCTACTCAATACAACAACTTAAATAAACTTCAGATATTATCTTCTGACGACGAGTCCTTCTTATACACAAATTAAAGACTGAAAAATCCATTAAAACAAAACAAAGGAACAACAAAGCTTCATTTAAGAAAAAAAACCATAAAAATTGATTCCAATTTTGAAGACTTCTTTCTATATTAACATTTAATTTGATGTGTTCACCTTACATTTTCGAATTTTTTTTTAAAATAACATAGTTTATTAAATTAATTTCCAAAATAACAATGTTTAAAAAAAATTACCAAACTAACATAGTTTGGATTCATGTTCGCCAAACCATTTGTTGAACAAGTGAAATTTCTCACTAATTCGCCAAATGGATTGGCATGATTCAAAATTTTATAACTAATTCGCCAATCCATTTGGAGAATGAGTGTAATTTGATACATGCATTCGCCAAATGGTATGTTGTGCATGTGTAAGTGTGTTTTTTGTTATTTTTGTGTTTCATATTTTTGTTATTCATATGTATATATATATATATATATATATATATATATATATATATATATATATATATATATATATATATATATATATATATATATATATATATATATATATATATATATGTAAGTTAGGGTTTGCTTATTAAGAAGAATGATATATATATATATATATATATATATATATATATATATATATATATATATATATATATATATATATTTTCTTTTATAAATATATATATATACTTATATATATATATATATATATATATATATATTTTCTTTTATAAATATATATATATACTTATATATATATATATATATATTTATATAAGTGTATATATATATATATATATATATATATATATATATATATATATATATATAAGTATATAAAAGAAAATTATAATATTAAAGAAAATTATATTAAAAGAAAATTATTCATATAAAAGAAAATTAGAGAATCTGACAAAGAGAAATATAATATAAAAGAAAATTATTATTAATAATCCAACAATGACAGTACAAAAACTAATTTCCCGCCCGATCTAACTGTCCCCCAGTACCACATCCACGGGGATGACCCCGTCTTCGAACTCTACCACCAGGTGGTCGAGGTTTCGCTTGTATTTGTGTGTTTGGTGGAGGCGGTTGTTGTTGAGTCCATGATTCTGCTTGTCCCCAATTACGTGGAAGGTTGCTGCCAAAGGCGCTGCCGTAACTCAGTTGTGTGCCCATGTTTTCAAAGCTGGGTCGGATAGGTTGGGCTGGGTTGGATTGGGTTGGGTGAGGACGATAAGCTTGACCAAATAAGGATATTGCCTCGTTTTGAGAACGAAACAAAGGTGGGGGGCTATAGGTTGGTGTGAATATGAAGGGGTTGTCGGGGGTATATTGGTGTTGGTAAGGCTATTGTTGTTGTGATTGGGTTTGTGGCATGAAGGGGTTACGTGTTTGGAGGAATGGTCTATGGGTGTTTGAAGTCGATGGCTGGAATTGGGTGGGGTAGTCATGTTGTGGGGTTGGTGGTTGGGCGTATGCTGCGGCCTGCGAGCGCGGGTCAATCAAGTATGGGTTATCAGACACCCATTGTTACATAGTAACTGACCTAAACCAAACTAAATATTCTCTAGTTGGTTTAACATTTTGAAGCACTTGGTCAGTTAGGACATGTTGACGTCGATCCCTCCATTGTTGACGTAATTCCCTTGCAAAGTCTCTCCAATCTTCCATATTCCACATGTCACTTACTCTTTTCAAATGCCATTCTCCCAAACATGTCGGAGGGCCCGGAATATCCTGTTGCATTCCGAACTGCATTTTCACCCGATCTGTTTGGTGCATTTCAATCGTAGTGAACCAGATGATTGGTGTTTTTGCTGTCCAAATTTCAGCATCCTCTGGGTTAGGCTCATGGTCGAGGGCTAAATATGGCCGCCAGATGAACTACGTAAAAAAAAATTCGTTTAGTAGAAAATTATTTTAGTGAATAATATGCATTAAAACGAAAAGATATTTTTTATATATGACAATACCTGATCGATCCCCACGTGGTCTAACAAACTGCGATATAAAACTATGGAACTTCTTGGATTTCTACTATAATCCATCCCAAGATCGGACCAGCTAAGCACAATAGATTTAAAAGCATTTAGATACAATAACAATTTAAATATTTAAAATTTAATATGTTTGGAAATAAAAATTAATATTAGACTTACTGGTTTGCGTAGGGGATCGGGCATGGACTCATGTTGCGTGGGGCAAGCATCGGCAGTCTTGAATACCCCCAAGCTTGTAACAAAAATGCACAACCAAAAAATGTACAAGTATCCTTTGCGGTATTTTTACGAAGGCTACTATACAAATGTGCCAAAACAGCCGAACCCCAACTATATGTATTTACATTGTTGATGTTTCGCAACAATGGTAAATACATCATATTTATTGTGTTTCCGGTACCGTCGGGAAATAAAAAATGACCGAATAAAAGCATAATATAACACCGAGTTTTTTGAATTTTTCTAACTCGGTTGATTCTTCGTTTAAAATAAAACTAGCATAGTGGGCTCTAAGGACTCCTAGATTAATACCTGAACCCCTGCTACGAGTATTTGTTGGCTGCTCCTTGTCAATGAGAGGGGCACCCAGCAAGTCCGCTACTATAGAAATTTCACGGTTGACCTTACCAAAGACAGCTCTGCCGGATACACGTAACCCCAAAAGCATGTAGACGTCTTCCAATGTGACAGTGCATTCACCGAGCGGCAGGTGAAAGGTGTGTGTCTCTGGCCTCCACCTCTCTTGTAGTGCCAAGATGAATTTTGAGTCTATAGAATTTTTGTGCACCTTTATGACTTCACCAAATCCGCATGAACGTAGATACGGTTCAATGATCGGATCAAACTCTATGTAGTCGTGCACCTGACACCGAAATCTTCTTACATTCTGTAAAAATATTATTCGAAATAAGTTAAAATATGCAAGAGTAAAAAGTATATATAAATATATGTGTAAAAAAATATACGAAGATAAAACTTACAAACGACGCGATATTTTCGATTGTGCCTCGATGTTGATCTCCCATTGTTAGTAAAGCCATTTTCGATTGTGCCGCGATATTTTCGATTGTGCCTAGACCAATTTATGAATTGTTTGTGTGATTTATGCCTAGACCAATTTATAGAATGATTGTGTGATATTTGAATTTTTAGGTTTGATTGTGTGATTTATAGAAATATTTGCATTAAGTTGCCACACCTTGTGACGAATTGAAACAAAAACATTTGTACATATTCGCCACACCATGTGGAGAATTCAACAAAAACAGTTGCACTCATTCGCCACACCATATGGCGAATTCAAACAAAAACTTTGTTGCATGTTCTCTGATTGGTTCAACAACATAGTTGTGGATTCTTCATCTTCATTCTGATTGGCGAATGAAGGTGTTGAATGATCACCAACTCAATTCACATGCATTCAATGGAATCTTTGAATCTTGACCATGGCAGGACTTGGCAGAACATTGAAACCAAGCACGAATCTCTCTGGATTTCTCATCTTTAGCAGGTTTGATCAGTAGCCATGTTGATTGGCGAAAGTGTGTAAGGATTCACCAATCCAATTGACGAATAAGTTTGATTCAGCCTTGGTTAGCCAATCCATTTGGCGAATGTGTTTATACACGTTAGGTTTAGTTTAGTTTATTAAGTTAGTTTAGTTTATTAAGTTTATGTTAGTTAGGGTTTAATTAAGGTAATGTTAGTTAGGGTTTAATTAAGATAATGTTAGTTAGGGTTTAATTAGGTAATGTTAGTTAAGGTTTAATTAAGGTAATGTTAGTTAGGGTTTAATTAAGATAATATTAGTCAGGGTTTAATTAAGGTAATGTTAGTTAGGGTTTAATTAAGATATATATATATATATATATATGTAAGTTAGGGTTTACTTATTAAGAAGTATGATATATATATATATATATATATATATATATATATATATGTAAGTTAGGGTTTACTTATATGTGCAGAAGATAAGACATATATATGTGGAAAAATAATGTAGTCTATATGTGCAGAAGATAAACCTATATGTGCAGAAGATGTATATATATATATATATATATATATATATATATATATGTAAGTTAGGGTTTACTTATATGTGCAGAAGATAAGACATATATATGTGGAAAAATAATGTAGTCTATATGTGCAGAAGATAAACCTATATGTGCAGAAGATAAGACATATGTTGAAAAATAATATAGTCTATATGTGCAGAAGATAGACCTATATGTGCAGAAGATAAGACATATGTGGAGAAGATAACCCTATAGGTGCAGGAGATAAGCCTATGAGACAACTAGTACACATTAATTCAGAACAGTAAATATATCCATAAAATAATTTTTGACTTTACTATTTATAGATTATTTTCATATCTTCATTGAACCATAAACTTCAAAACATTTTCGTATCTAAAAGTGTCTTTGTATATGTACTATGTCTCAATTACCCCAGTATATGATCAACGCCCATATAAATGGCGAAATATTTGAATGTAACCATTTTGGTTTCAACTTTCATAACACTGAGGTTACTCGCTTCTCAATCACCCGACAATCCAATTTTGCTCATCTAAAAAAGAGTTTGGAAAACAAAATGCAGCGTGGTCCAGTGGACGTCATTATTTACAAAAATCCAGTATTCTATGAGGATAACCAGGTCATGTATTTCCAATTAACTATATCTGATGACGAAAGTGTTCGTACTATGTTTCTAAGCCATGAGTATTCTGGTTTCAATGATATCGAGCTCTATGTTACGCTTCACCAACAACAAATGTCTCAGACCATTGATCCTTCGCAAGTCTTTTTCGACTCTGACAATGATTTGGCTGAAGTCGATGTTGTTGATGAGGACGAGGAACAAGAGGAGGAAGTAGTTGATGAAATGGTCAATGAAGACGAGGTCCCGGCCAGTCATGTATATCGTCCTCCTCCACACATGACAAACTTGAACTTGGGAAGTGAAGGCCCATCTTCAGACATATTTTATGATCCGTATCCACAAAGACAAGATGCATTAAAGGAGGGCGACCATTTTCGAACAAAAGAAGAATGCGTTCGAGCTATAAAATTTTACCACATGGATTTATCAGCTGATTATAAGGTCGACCGAACTAATCCTACACTATATATGATACGTTGTCGTAACGTGGCGTGTCCGTTTCGATTGACAGCATCATACAGAAAGAGAAGTGAAGATTGGAAGGTTGCTTCTATGGGACCGGAGCATACTTGTGTAATAACCAACTCATTGCAGGATCATCGGCAACTGAGCTCTCAGCTAATATGCAATGATATCCTATCAATCGTTGCCGACGATCCTTCGGTAGGTCAGCACGATAATTAAGCACATAGTAGAGAAGCACAATTATACTCCATCATACAGGAAAGCATGGATTGCTAGAACTAAGGCTGTTGCCGTTGTATTCGGAAATTGGGAGGACTCGTACAAAGAACTCCCAAAGTTTTTGCTGGAACTAAAGCACTATGCACCAGGGACCGTTGTCATCCTTGAGACCTTGCCGGCGTATACTTCGTAAAGTCATTGTGTTAGTGGAAATGGCATATTCCACCGACTCTTTTGGGCTTTTGACCCATGTATAAAGGGTTTTTCCTTCTGCAAGCCTATAATCCAAATTGATGGAACATGGCTCTACGGAAAACACAAAGGAACTCTATTGATGGCAGTGGCACAGGACGGCAACAACAATATCTTCCCAATTGCATTCGCTATAGTCGAGGGAGAGACTGCCGAGGGATGAAGTTTTTTCCTTAAAAATCTTCGCTTGCACGTGGCTCCCCAGTCTAACTTATGTTTGATTTCGGACAGACATGCATCAATTGAGAGTGCATGGAAGAATGTTGATAACGGCTGGCAGGAACCGCCTTCAACACATGTCTATTGTATTAGACACATCGCGCAAAACTTCATGAGAGAGATCAAAGACAAGACATTGCGGAAGAGGGTCGTGAACGCAGGGTACTCATTAACCGAACCGTCATTCAAACATTATCGTGACGAAATCAGACTGACAAATGAAGATACGTTCAGATGGATAAACCAGATTCCTTTGGATAAGTGGACCAGGGCCTACGACAGAGGACAACGCTGGGGTCACATGACAACAAACCTCGTGGAATCAATGAACTCTGTTTTCAAAGGAATCCGCAACCTACCGATAACCGCTTTGGTGAGGTCAACCTACTTTAGGCTCAGAGCACTTTTTGACACCAAGCGTTCAAAGTGGAGTTTAATCCTACAGTCTGGTTAAGTGTTCAGCGATAGTTCTATGACATTCATAAAAGACGAAGCATCCAAATCTAACACACATGTGGTCACCGTGTTTAACCGCAATAAGGGACATTTCAATGTTGCTGAGATCATGGATCACAACGAAGGGAGACCGAGGGGATCCTATCGGGTAGAACTTGATAACAATTGGTGCGACTGTGGAAAATTTCAAGCCTTTCGCATGCCTTGCTCCCATGTCATAGCGGCATGCTCGAAGGTTCGGCTGGACCCTTCAGGCTTACTATCCCCTGTTTACCAAGTGCACAATCTTTGTAACGTCTACAACAAAAGCTTTCTGGTTGTTGCAAATGAGGACTACTGGCCCTCCTACAACGGGGAAATAGTCTGGCACAATGAGAACATGCGAAGAAAGAAAAAAGGGCGTCCTAACAGCACGCGTATTCGCACCGAAATGGATACGGCGAATAAGATGGTGAGACTGTGTAGTTCATGTCGTCAGCCCGGTCACAATCGTAAAAAATGTCCCAACGTTGGACCAAGCTCAACATCATAAATTAAACCATTGTAACCGTATTTATTTTAAATAGAAGCCTAGTTCGTTTCATTCATATCAGTAAAATCATACAACCACAAACACGAACATACATAAATAAAACAAGGAAATACATGATTCAAAACATGACTGTACATAAATAAAACTAAAAAATACATAAATTCAAACATGACCATACATAAATAAAACAACTGCAACATTCAACATATCTAGCCTATCAGAACCATCAGGACAACTTCACCTCCACCTAACATCATCGAAAGAACACCTGCATCATTGACAACTTTTCTCCATTTCGTCACACCAGACTCCACAACCTCCTTCTCAATTTTAATTATCTTTTCTTTGTGGCCGATCTCTCCTTCTAACCAGCGGGTTAATTCTCTATGCAAGTGTTCCAAAGTCTGGGGGTTCCATAACAACATCTTCAAAGGAGGCTTTGTTGCCGAGAAAAACACCAAAGCATTTTTCTTCAAAATATCAAATTTTGGAAGCGGTTCTTCTGATGTTGAGGAAGACGGTGTCGATGCATAACTAGATGGACGAGGAGAAGCCATGTTGTGAGAGGGAGAGATTGAAAGGAATGAATGAGAGAGGGTTTGTAAGGAAGGAGTGAGATAAATATGATGTGTATGAGTGATAACCGGGAATATGCATTTATAGTAAAAAAAATTGCAAGCCATAAACATGCAACATACCATTTGGCGAATGCATGTATCAAATTACACTCATTCGCCAAATGGATTGGCGAATTAGTTATAAAATTTTGAATCATGCCAATCCATTTGGCGAATTAGTGAGAAATTTCACTTGTTCAACAAATGGTTTGGCGAACATGAATCCAAACTATGTTAGTTTGATAATTTTTTTTAAAACAATGTTATTTTGAAAATAAATTTAATAAACTATGTTATCTTAAAAAAAAATTCTACATTTTCATTTTTTATAAATATATTACTTTTCAATTAAAATTAGACTATTTTCTTTCGTTATGCTAATATTATTATCTATATTATAAAGTTTTTATAATAAATAATATTTACTATAAATATTTCTTTTTAATTCAACGACTTATATTTATCATCGCACGATCTTCTTTAACACCCGTGCATCGCGCATATTCTACTTTTATTATTAAAGGTTGAGTAAAGAAATAATTGAAGGGGATTCATGTCTTCGGTTCGTTCCCAGCAAGGAATTTTTATTTTAAAGATTAAGTGAAAAATTAAGCGTATTTTATCAAGGAGTATTGGATGCTCTATATCAACCACTAACTTTTAATTTTCCACTTTAAATACTATATATACCAATGCCTTTTTTAAAGGTCACTAAAAGTGTCAATCGATATATGAAAAAAATTCGTCAAATTACATGTCATGATTAATTTTAAGTGTAACAATTTTTTAATAATTAATTTTCCCAAATATATTTATAAAATTGATAACAACAATACCAAATAAAATTTACCACACATTTATATTTTATTAGTTTTCTATATATTAGAAAATAAATTCATTATAAAAGAGTTTTATTTCTCATTCAAAACTTATCAAAAACTAAAGATGGCACATTCATCCATACAAAAGTTAATAATCTCAAACTTAGTATGTCAAGTAAATGTCAAGTGAATGATTATGTTTCTCCGTATATTATAAACTTCATTGATTTAGTCTAATTTTCTAAAATTTTAAAAACTGTTTAATTATTCTTAAAATTTTAAATTTTTGAATAATTTTTTTCATCTATGTTTAGAATACTATATCATATTTCTTTACTAAATTTTAAATTTTTTTAAAGTAAGAAGAATTAAATATGAATTTTTTAAATTTCAAAATATAATGATAAAAGTAATAAAAATTTCGACTTAAAAATTAAAATTTGAGTTTTTTTTTTCTGAGAAACTTTTTATAATATTTTAAAGATGTCCGTAAAATAATCATTTAAAAATACATATTAGTTTAACAGGAGAGACTAAAACTATGTGCATAATAATTTTATAAGGATTAAAATATATTATTTTTTTAATAGAGACTAAAAATAAAAATTGAGATATTTATAGAATCTAAAAATTTATTTAACCCTAAATAAAATGGGTATAACTTATTATAAGTTAAATCTGAGATTAAGGAACCAATACAAATGTGTGAATGTATGAGATTGGTATCATTTTTTATTAGTTATTTTAATTTCATAATACTAATAAGAACACAATTGCATTTGCACAAAACACGTTTCTGTCCAAATTCCATGTTCTCATTTTGTTTTCCATTCAATGCTTATCGAATGATTTGGCATGTACATTGTGTTTTAGTAGGGTATACTGCCTAATATATGTAGGTATAATTTAAATCCTAGGGGCCCTGTTCAATTAAACAGGCTAATATTGTGCATGTCTTCATTTTATTTATTTATGCATACAACAATAGAGTTTAATTTGTACTTTGCTTCAATATCCCTCATAAATTTTCATTAAAAAAATATCAATCTTACATGTTGCATATATTTATCAATAAACATGTGTGAAGTCATCTAATTGCGATTAAATAATTATTTTGGTGATTCAAATCCACATGAACTGATCTCTTTCAAATAATTAGACACATTTTTATTGACTCGGTTGAATATATCTATTTAATTATAATAATCAATTATACGTGCCTTGAGGTATGAGATTCCTTAAGGTTCATTGATATGGATAATTTAAATTTAAGATACTATAACTCACGTTAAAAACAGGCAATAGAAAATAACAATATTGTATTAAAATAATAATTTACATATGGTAAATATTATATATACGAAGATATATTATATTACATCCGAAGAGTTACACTAAGATACATTCATACGATAATTTTACATAGGATAAATATTTTTTAAATCAATAATTAGATTGAAAGATACTATATTGAAAAATTAACGTTATATAGAAGCATATTTTTGTCATTAATCTTAAAATATCTGGATGGCATATATAGATCACTTTCTTTTTAATTATTTAATTTTGAAGTGAAAATGTATCATATAATTTGGGATTATTTGAGTTAGAAATTTGTTAATCATCAATGTAGTCAAATTAATTAAAGTTTATGATTCCAAATTATGGGATTGAATTTTGATTCGGATGTTATGTGAATAACATATTTTATTCAATACATTTATTATTAAAAAATATATATAGATCATCCAAATTAGATGGATTATGACTTATAATTAATAAAATTAAAATAATTGTTATACTTGTTGCTTTGTATATCCAAAGAGATATATGCATTTATAATAATTAATATTTGTCATATTTTTGTAATTAATAAATGTATTTAATAAATACACTTTCTTTTTTAATTATTTAATTTTGAAGTAAAAATGTACCATATAATTTGGGATTATTTGAGTATGATTATTTAGCATCATTAGTATTTGTTCAAATGTATTTAAGTTTTACCGAAAGGTGAACTTTGATACATATTTAAAGATGATTAATTTTCACATGAGTCAAGTGGGAGATTGTAAGATTAATTTATTAATCTATTAGAAATGACTCATGTAAATTGAGGTCAATGTTAAATTATATTAATGAATCATTATCATTGTAGACAGACATGTTAAGTACGGCTGCGTATTTGCTTTAATAGGAATTCTGACTCTAAAACTCATTATAAACTATAGATAGAAAAGAAACATAGTTTAAAGTATATACATGTTTAAGACTATTAAGCAAAAGTAAAGGTGTATAATCTACATTAAAATGTATATATTTTACTATTCTAATCATAGTATGAGAATAATTGAGTCTGATAATGCTCGATTTATTAAAAATGGTCAATTTAGTGGGAGTGATAAATCACATCAAGTGGATATAATGGAGACTTGTAGAGAATCTTTTTCACCTAAAGAATTTTGTCATGTTGGTGTCCATAAGTTGTGTTGTCATCATAAAACACAAAGAGACAGTAAATAATTATTCATTTGAGCATGAATGTGACTTTAGCATTGATTAGGATCCAATCACGTTCGTACAATCCATTGAAATATGCAAAGAAGGTTCTTAGGTACTTACAAGGCACCAAAGATTACATGCCCACATATAGAAGGTCAAATCATCTTGAAGTGGTTGACTACTCCGATTTAAACTTTGTAGGATCCGTGAACTCAAGAAAATTCACATTTAAGAATGTATTATCCTTACTGGAGGAGAAATATTATGGAAAAGTTGAATTTGTGCCATGATTTGAGACCATAATTCAATTATAGCGGTTGCAGAATTTTACTTTAAGGTTTGATATTTTTTAGAGTATAGTTAAGTCTATAAGAATTTATTGTGATAATTCTACAGCTGTCTTCATCTCTAAAAATGATAAGTATTTAAAGAGTGTTAAACATATTAAATTGAAGTACTTATTAATGAATGAAGAAGTGCAGAAACAAAAGTGTCATTTGAACACATTGGTAAGGATTTAATGATAGCGGATCCGTAAACTAAAGGTTTACCGCCCAAGACATTTGTTGGCCATGTAGAAAGGATGGGCATTATGTAAAAGTCCTAGTTAACATTATAGTATGATTGGTATATATACAAGTATAGTTTAATGTCCGTATTGTATGACACTTGTGAATTCAATTAAGGTTATGTTTTTGCTTAGTTTTGTTATCCATATTATGTTGTATACATTATTGTTAATATGTGATTATAAAGTTGTCTTTGAAGAGCAATAAATGACAGATTATTGTATCCCTTAAAGTTATTTGAATTGGATTGATTTGTGATACATGGAAGAAATTAAGTTGATGAATAACTTGTGACCGTCATGATCCGATCAATTTAATTCATTAAAGAAAATGACTTGATTCTTCTAATGAATGGTGCACAATTATGGTAAAAGATTGAAACACCAAGTTGCCACATTAGTCAAGTGGGAGATTGTTGGATTAATTTATTAATCCATTAAATATGACTCATGTAAATTAAGGATTGGTTCAAATAAAGGATACTCTAATGTGATGATTATTTTGGTGGAAGGATAATTAGACCAATGGGGTTTTATTTTGAAATTCAAAATATAAATCCCTTTTCTCTCTCTTCATGAATGATGAGATATGTCTCTTGGGATGAAACGTGTATGTTGGAGTAAAATCCTATAAATATGGACCTTTAAAAAAAACAACAAGACTTTTCTCATTCCTTCTCATTTTTCTCACAAATATATAAAAGTGTCTTCATCATCAAAGACACACAAAAGGAAGAAGAAAGAGAGGAGAGAACAAATTCAGATCAAGAATCAAGAACTGGACAAGAATCGTCATCATGGATCCAGATATGTTTTTATCATTTTTCATTGAAATTAAAGCACTGTGAAAATCATGATATCAAGATCCTAGAGATGAAATTTTTTTCCTTACAGTTAGTATTCCAACACGCCTTTTTTATAAGCAACACTTCATTAAAACCAAAAAGAGATTAAGAAAATCTCAAACCGAACAAGCGGGTAAACCCAAGCACCCCAACAAAGCAACAAAACATTAAAGCAAATCGAAAGGAAATTTAAACTAATCATAAAGACTATAATTCCGTCTAGAACGGCTACCTAAAACCATCCAATTCCACGATGAATTTACAACCTCGATAAATAAATAATCAACGTTACAAATCTCATCATTGAAAAGAATATTATTCCTACATCTCCAAATATTCCAACAAACAATACACCAAATGGACAAAATCGAACTAATTTTACTTCTACCTTTTAAATGGAGCCCCCAAGACTTGGCATGATCACACCAATTAGATTCGGAGAAGCGATCTATATACACCCACTCACAAACCTTATTCCACATCAAAGTAGATTTTGGACAATTAAAAAATAGGTGAGACGAATTCTCCAAGTCCCTAAAGCAAAACATACAATCCTTCTCATACAGGTTAACAATGACCCATCTCCTTACAAGGTTCGATCTTGTTGGTTATCTATCAATGGCAAGCCTCCACGCAAAAAATTTCACTTTCGACGGAATTTCCGATGACCAAACTAAATCCAACATCTGAGCAACATTATCATCAATGGCCTCTATAATCCTTCTGTGAGCAAGACAGTCATAAGTCGAATTTACTGTGAAGCCAATGTCTTTGTCCAAATTCCAAGTCCACGTATTTGCAATGTTTTGAGATAATCAAATCCTTCAAAAAAACCGTTCAACCTAACCAAATCATAACTCAGCCGAAACAGTTCAGGCCAATGGTTTCTGAGCTGCCAAATCCAATTCGCACCAACCCACACTCCCATCTCAGAAACATAATTGAGTTTGCCGAAACACGCCTCGTATAATACATTGTAATTATGTATGTTACTAGCGTCCAAACGGGCACTCTCGTGCCCGTTTGTCCGCTTTTTTAAGGTGCACCGCATAAAAATATTAACAATGTCAATTTTATAAGTCTGATTTTAACATAAACTATTTATATGATGAGATCTTTCAGATACTTATAAAAAAAATTGTACTACGTAATATTCGCAAATTAATTTTTCCAATGAATACTAAGGACCGTATTGTGATATACCATTATTCAACCAATTTTTTTCAATTAAATCAATAATGTGAGTAGAATAATTTAGAGGTTAAAAAAATGATGTTACGGTAAAAGAAAATACATTACAAAAAAACTAAATTTTATAAATATCAACAACTTGAAATTACAAATAAATACTACTTCCAATAGTTGAACCTGAACATATAACTTGTAACCCTCTAACCCAATTAGCAAATCTAAATATATTGTGTAATAAAAAAATTATATGCATTTGTATTATTTATGTATAATAACTTTATATATTTTTGTCAAATATGCAATAATTGTGACATAATTAATATAGTCATCCACTCAGTTGATAAGTCTCCGAACGATCACAAAATCATAAAGAAAACAATTCCTTATAAAAATTTCCAGTTCTTTTTTCCTCACTCAAATTCACATATTCAGTCTTCATATTTTCCTTTAGATCTTCATAATCATGACTTCAACTGCCATTTGGTTGTCTTAGAAAGTAATTTCAAAAATGATCACAAACTATATATTGATTAGAACAACTCAAATTACGGGCAAACATAATAAATTTTCTTTAGCAAAAATACATTAAAGTGCAAGCTTAAAATCAAGTTGCTCTTGAACATTAAATATATGAGACGTTAAATTTTCATATTACACTAACAATAAAAAAAAATTGCAGTACGATATTTTTCTTAACTATTATACAAAATTTGGTATACACAGAGCAAGACTCATGTTATTGCATTGAAGTTTTTCTTACTTGACCTTTTGTTTCGTATCCACTTGACTCTTCCTCTTTCTCTATCTCTTGTTCACAAAACGAAACTTGCATACTACATAGTCACTTATTTCAAATAAATGACATTGATAAGAATAAAGATGATGTTAAAGAGTGTATTAATTATTTTTAAAGAAGATTTAAGGAATAATGAAAAAAATTAAAGCTCTAGTTTTGTTTTTTTTGACAAAAATTAAAGCTCTAGTTAAAAATCATTATCTTTGTAAATTTATAAGTGTCTCTTACTTTTAATTAGTGGTCAAACTTTTCACTCTTGTTCCTAGTGATTTCAACCATTATTAAGTTTGAATATTTTTTCTTGTATCACTCTTGTCTCTCTATTGGTTATGCTCCAAAAAAAGAATTACAAAAAACAAAAATTAATTAATTTCAAAAAGCAACAAATTATAATCAAAACAAATTTGTATTAATAGTCGGTTTAGAACATGAAAATAATCAATAGATAAATAAAACCTAAATTTTAAAGGGTAAAATTCTTAATTGATAGAATAATATGGATTTTGGGCACAACAGTCTTCCATGAAAACGATTTGTAACCACCACATATCTCTTTTTTCCCATATGGTTATGTATTGTATTTCACTCATAAGAATACAAATGTATAAAATACATTAAAAAAATTAACAATTAATGGAATAAAGTGCAGATGGTACCATCGCCTTAGAGTATGAATTTCGTCGGGCTCGTTTTTCTTTGCTTATGCACCATTTTTCTCTTCTCTTAAATTTATATCTATGATATTATACTTTTTTGCATTAATACTACATTAAAGAAATTTTTTATAAAAAAATGAGAAAGACATCAAATACAAAGATCATGAGAGAGAGACTATGATCATAAAAAATAAAAACCTTATTAGTATATCTTAGATTTAATGTTGGAAACGATTTAGTATTGGAAACACTGATATTTGGAAAACACAACAAAATCATGTGTTGCTATGCATTTATGCCGCTAGACCGTCACAACAATCTCTCTACTTGTATTACTCTCCCAATTGTCACACTGCTTCACTGTTAAAAAAAATTAAAATCACATGAGATATCATACAAATGTAGGAAAGAAAAAAAAGAAAATTTTTCATGTAGAATTTTTTAAAAGTTGCTTTTTATTTGAAATGAAAATTTAAAAAACAATTGTTGAATAAAGAAAGTAATTATGATAAAAATAAAACAACCAACCCTTTCCTCTGTGATCAAATGACATAACAATTCTTCTATTGTAAACTTGAACTCAAACATTATCAGATTATAGAGCAATCAATCATTTAACTTTCTTCAAAATATATAGGTAAGTAGTATATGATTTATCTTTCTAAACTATGTAATTTAATCTAATTTAACAAAAATGATTGAGAAGGGATGGATAGAGAAAAGAAATAAAACAGAGGAGGTTTACACTGGTAATGACATTTGAGGGAAGATTTTTGTATTCCATTTAAGATAACTGACATATAAATAGAACTTTTTTCCTTTTCAAAAATAGAATAAAAATAGAGGAGTTATAGAGCACTTATTATTTAAATAAATAAAAAGTATTTTTATCAATTAAAATTAAAGGTAATTATAGAATAAAACTAAGGATATTATAGGGAAAAAAAATAAATCACTCCAAAATTATGTATTCCCTTTATATATAGATATAGATTACAAATTGGTTAAAATTCCTTATGATTTTGTAGATTTTTTATAGGCCTTAATTTTTGTATAAAAAACTTTTTATATATATATTAAGATACCCCTTTTATATCTTGGATTATATTTTACTTAAAAAAAACATATGCTTTTTTAAGAATCCACATAACCAATGTCCACTTCTATTCCTTGCCATTCCACCACAGCAGCTGCCCTATTTTTTTTAATTGCTCCATCGACATTGAAACAAACCCAACCAATATCTGTTTTCTTCTAGTACCCATCAATGATTTGTCTAAATTTACGAGTCATTTGCTGTATAAACTCATGCTAAACTCATGCTTTGATTATAACTTCTAATTTGTAATATAAGTCTTGGATTATATTGGAAGGAGCTTAATAACAAGTAATGTAAGTTTGTTCCAAATTTTTTTATTTTTAATCTAATGACTTAAAAAAAAATTTAAAACGGATTCTACCCATTTCTAACATGAAAACATATATTTTAAGTAAAAGTAAAAATTATATTAAATGTGCCAATTTTTCACTCATTTTAATGTGTTTTTTCAAGCAGCCTCCTATTATTTATTGCATCACTCCTCTTTACTTCTTTTTAAGAGTTAATTTATTCATACAAAGACAGATTAATTAGTGTTCGATCCAGATAGTCCCTGACTGTAACTTCCCCTCATCTTTACTTTAAATTCTCATTATTATACTTTTTTTTATAGTTTAAATTGTTACATTATAGTATGTAACAAAAGAAGAATTAACAAACCCTAAAAGAAAACTTATAAAAAAACCAGTCTCAATAATTGTGCTAGGGAACATGGTTTAGTAAAAAATTCTATCGAAGTTTGAACCACGTCAGTCTTTTTATTTCAGTTATTAACTAACTAATTTAAAGCACTTTTTCCACGAGTGATATGAATATGATAATAATAAAGTGAATTATCTCCAAAAAGGTGCTTCCAAGAAAAAGCCAAGTTTGTATGTAGGACCTTTAATAAAAATTGCCATATAAATAAGCTGCAGGCCA